>JAQQZZ010108147.1:0-15715 GCA_030265115.1 Mopalia vespertina | reverse complement strand
ACATTATGAAAACCCTTCACATCTTGTTAGTGCTAGTGTCAATTATTGTTGGAACACACCGCCATCATATTAGTGAAATACCCTTAAGCATGGCGTAAAACACCAACCAATCAATCAATCAATCAATCAATTATGTGCTAGTATCCATTATTGTTGGAATACACTGCCGTCATATAAGTGAAATACCCTTAAGCACGGCATAAAACACCAATCAATCAACTGAGAACTAAACCTCTCATTTTTGTGTTAGAGTACAGCACTCCTATAAGTGTATTGCTCTTGAGCACAGGTATAGATACTTATCAATGAAATTATTATACAAATAATGTTGTTCCACAGTTCTCGTGAATGGCAGCTAATATCTGAGGATGAGAAAGCAGAGCTTGGAATAACTGTTGATGATGATGGAGAATTCTGGTAAGACTTTTATTACTGGTGTTAAACCCCAATCAAATTTAGACGATTGAGGCTCTCAAAATGGTTGCTAGAAGGGTTCTGTCATCACAGTATCTGTACTTCACTGACCTTGGTGTGACTGTATCAGGGTACAAAACCAAATATCATAATAATATTAGTGTGTGTATCAGGGATCGGAATTCTCACTGGTCTGTAGGTCCAGTGGCTGTAACTGCAGACCACTTATTTACACCTTTTTGATCCTCTGGGTAAGGATTTTCAGATATAATACACTGTATTTTACAAGTGTCGACTAGTAACATGGATTGTAACCAAGTAACTACAGGTATCATAAACTGTTGGACTTGCGGACCACTAACATGGATTGTGACCAAGTAACTACAAGTATCACAAACTGTTGGACTTTCAGACCAGTAACATGGATTGTAACCAAGTACCTACATGTATCATAAACTGTTGGACTTGCAGACCAGTAACATGGATTGTGACCAAGTAACTACATGTATCATAAACTGTTGGCCTATCTCACCATTAGAACAATTATCTACATTTTACCTTTGATTATGGCTACACACATACATTATACAATATGTGAATACCCAGTCAAGATAGACCTAATTATTATAAATTTTTATAATAGACTTCTTTGAATGAAATAACCGTAAGCATCAATCCAATCATTTAATGCCCTCTGGCTAAGGGCTGTTTGTAGAATTTTCAGAGTGTAAAAATTCTGCCTTTACTTAGCACTAAATGAAGATTAACTTTCCAGCTTTATCAAAGCACTTTCCCTTTTAGGCTTATGCTAGTGTCAATTATTGTTGGAAAAGTGAAATACCCTTGAGCACAGTGTAAAACAACAATCGCTCAATCAATCACCCAATCAGTCGAACCTACATATTTTGTTAATATTTTTTTTGCCAGGATGTCCTACCAAGATTTCTCCAGTAACTTCCAGAAGTTGGAGATTTGTAATTTAGGTCCGGATGAGCATACAGAGGAGGATGATGAGGGAGAGGAGAGGAAGAGATGGCAGGTCACATCAAATAGTGGAAGCTGGGTGACACCATCAACAGCTGGAGGATGCAGGAACTTTCTCAGTACGTCCACCTCTTTGTGGCACTTCAGGAAGATTAACTTTCCAACATTAGCAAAACACTTCTCATTTTATGATTGTGTGTGCGTCAATAATTGTTGCAATACATGGCCGTCATAAGTGAAATACCCTTAAGCATGGCGTAAAACTCCAATCAGTCAAACTCTTTGTAGATTTAATGTTTTATGACATAGTAGATTGATTTTGATAGGGCATCTCCAGAAATACTGTCACTAAGCCCTCACGCTATGGGCAGTTTGTTTGGTGAGTAGTAGTATGGAGGAAGATTAAGTTTCCATTATAGCAAACATTTCACATTTTATGGTTGTGCTAGTGTCCGTTATTGTTGGAATTCACCCGTCATTTAAGTGAATACAAGAAAATATCCAGGAATTAATCTGCAAATTTTGGTCCCCTGATGATCCCCAAACTAATCAATTCTGGCTAACGGCAGTTGGTTTGGACAGTACCAATGCTGTCTTTACTTAGCACTGGAGGAAAATTAACTTTCAACTTAATCAAACACTTCCCATTTAGGTTTTGCTAGTGTCAATTTTTGTTGGAATATAAACACACGGCATTCGAAAACGAATCTATCAGTCAATTTAGGATATTTTAATTTATTTCAGACACATTCTGTGCGAACCCTCAATATCAGGTGACATTGACTGACCCCGATGAAGATGACGAAGAAGAGCATTGTACTATGATTGTCGGCCTTTTGCAGAAAGATCGTAGAAAGAAACGTAAAGAGGGTCTTGACATGCTGACCATTGGTTACTGTATATACAAGGTAGGTATTAGAGTGGGGGAGGTAGCTGTTGTCATATTCAGCCACAAGTTCAATGTTTTCTTCTAAATTGAATAACAGACAGGCTGACATCTTGTTCTTAAGATTTTTCTCTGGGGAAAGGTCATTGAATTTTTTAACTTTTTCCTCTACTGGTCGTTTTAATCTAAAGCTTCATAGAGCCAGTAGGCTCGCTGCCGTGGCTTAGTGGTTAGCGAATGCGCTTTCTAATCCTACTTAGATTTACTGTTCACAGGATCCAGTCCATCCGTCGACCCTCAGGTATATGAGTGATTCACACGGTGTGGCTCCGGCAATTGCGGGGGTGGTTTTTACTAGGATTCCTCTCGGTTTTCCTCCGTAATTAGGCAAGGATCAGTGTGAAGTGGACAATCTGTCATCTTATCAGTAAAATACCCTTGAGTAGGACATTAAACCCCAATCAAACAAACAATCATACAGCCAGTTAATTGGGCGTTGTTGACCCTGTTCTGGCAGTCCTCAAAGAAATGTCCTCTGGCTAAGGGCAGTTTGGAGAAAGGCAATGATGTCTTCGACTGCATCAAATTGGACAGCATCTTTAAGAGCTATGGGATGTAGATATAATTGAGTCACTTTGCTTTATACATTGTAAATGGTTCACTGTCCAACGTCAACAATTTTAAATTTAGTTCAACTCTTTAGGGATAAAACAAAGCTTTCTAAAGAAGATTTAAAAACGACTAATGATCTCACGAAATAACTTTAATTATTTTAACCGTCGGATTCTAATTATTATTATTTTGTTGTTTTTTTTGTAAAAGCTTAATTTAAGTGATTGTTATTATACTGAAGAGTATCATTGTGGGGTAAATCATTTCCTTAATGAATTTGAAATTGTCAAGTACTCCTAAATAACAACAACCACCTGTTGTCTAACGAATGAACATAGCCAGTCACTGATAAAGGCATTAAAAAAATTATAAAGGTATTAAAAAAAGGGTGGCAAAATCCTTTCCAGGGAAGCGGCCCTAAAACAACAATTACAAACAAGGTACTAAAACAAATGTTGACCACTGGTAACTTATAACAGAGTGTCACGCTTTGGATATAGAGATGTTTATACAAACTTAAAGTATGTTCATCCTGGCATCAGTATGTAGAGGGATTAGAAACGCTGCTACCCTTCAAATCCGCGAACCATGGATTTGTTTCTCAGCTAGCTTGTTCCAATGGAAACCATTGGACGAGTTGGTCAAACATATGAAGTCTGCTCAGTATAGGTAATCCGCATATGCAGTGTAGGGAGTGACAGTTAGGTTAGCTTGGCCTACTGAGCAAGCTTCATATGTTTGGCCAATTCCTCCAATGTGTCGTTTGGAACAAGCTAGCCGAGTAACACATTCACGGTTTTCTGATTCGAATGGTTGCGGCGTTTCTAATCCCTCTACATACTGATACCAGGTTCATCAGACGATAACTTTAATAAAATGGTGTTAAGGTCAATCATACTATACTCAAAATACTCTACCAAAATTTTACTAATGTATACATTTATAACCATTTATTTCAAATTCAGGTTGAAGACCCGAATTCTGGTAACTTGGATGTGAATTTTTTCAAGTATAATGCATCAGTTGCCAAGTCACCAAACTTCATTAATCTTCGTGAGGTCTGTGGGCGTCACAAGCTTCCACCCGGCACCTACTGTATTGTACCCTCTACGTTCGATCCTAACCAAGACGGAGATTTTCTTTTGAGAGTATTTAGCGAGCACAAGAATGAATCCCAGTGAGTAAATGTGTGTTATATACAGTCAAATTCATCTAAATTTACTAGGATTGATTTCAAGCAGGTTTTTTTCCATCTGGCGACCATCTGGTATGAGTGAGTCACATGATGTGGCTCCGGCATTTGTGGGGGTGGTTTTTAAGAGGTTTTCCCCACGTTTTTTTTCACCGTAATTAGGCAAGGAACAGTGTGAAGTAGACAATATGTCGTCATATAGGTCAGATCGCCTTGAGTACGACGTTAAACCCCAATCAAACGAACAAACCTAGCAGTTTTTTGTGGAAAATAATAAGTCAGCGATTTTATAACATATTATTGCCTAAATGTAAATAACTTCCATGATATTAATATTAGATCCACATTATTTCCCTACTATTGTTTTGATATGTAGATCTGAGGCAATTGTTTGAAAAACGTTGTTACATGTCCTCGTGTATGCGAGGGTTCATGAAAGGTCAGTGACTCAATTGTCCGATGCAGGCTGTTGAAGGGAGCTTCATGTTGCCATTTGGACTGCGATGGTTCATTGGATAGCATTTCTGCCTATTAGTCCTACTCACTGATTCAAGTTCATTTGTCAAACTCAAGAATATGAGAGAGAGTGACCTGATGTAGTTCAGGCTATCGTGGGGCTCGTTTTTACGAGGTTTCCTCCTGGTTTTCAATCATATTCACAAGTTTGAGTGTTGACATAAACAATATGAGTGAGTTGGAAGATGTGGCTCCGGGAATCGCAGAGGTGGTTTTTACGAAGTTACCACTCGGTTTTCCACCTTATATAAGTAAAGGGACAGTCTGTTGTCATATAAGTGAAATATTCTTGAGTACATCGTCAAAACCCAATAAAAAAAAACATGTTGGGTAAATGGTAGTTAATCGTTGCAGACAATAAATTGATACAGTGTATGGATTTTAAGTTTTTATTGGACTAAATATGATGATGGTTTAAACAAATTATAGTTTATTAAAAAAAAATATGTTTTTTTTTATTCTACAGACAAATGGATGAACAGACAGGGTATCAAGCACAGGTAGAAAAACACTTTCACTTTCAGTTTTGATTTATACATGATTGGTGACTTTTATTGGCTTTGTAAATAAGCAATTTTGTCCTCTTTTTGTTAGGCAGATTAATTAAGCTAAAAGAGGGGTTAAGCATGTGTGGTTCACTTTGATCAGTATTACCATTACACTCGGTACTGAACAAGTCGTTTCATCTAAACACGCCTTCTGGCTGTTGGAAGTATGTTTCAAGTATAGACATGCTGCTTTACTTAGCACTGGAGGAACATTAATTTTCCAACAGCAAAACACTTCTCATTTAATGGTTGTGTTAGTGTGGCAATTACTGTGGATTACACCGCTGTCCTATAAGTGAAATACCTTTGGGCAGGGCGTTCAACATCAATCAATCAAAACTTGCAAAAAAGAGATCATAGGGTGGTTTTTGCAAGGTTTCCTCATGGTTTTCCACTTATCGATGCATATGGGAAGGTTTCAAATGAGTGTAAATGCCTTAAAAATCAACATGGTGATGACTTCTGAGGTATACTACACATGATTAACAAGATTGCCTCTCTTAGCTTTCTTAATGTTTTTTTTAAGGCTATCAAATTTCTGTTTTACCTGCTGCTTTTTTTACATTATCAGGTAGTTTGGTAGTTTTCTGTTCCTCTCAAAGCTAAGGAGCAATACAAACTCCTTCTGTTTGGGATATCTTTATCTTTTAGTCTACTCATTATCCTGTCTTAGCACATTTGTTGGCAGTCATGTTGAAGGTGGTTTCCTTCACCCATTGGGCTGACATGACATCATATCAGAGAAATAACCTTAAGTACATGTCAGGGGTGAAATCCCCGAAAAACTAACCAACAAAACTTATGATAGACTGGCGTCCTCAAAGACATTATTATAGTTTCCTTCAAATTCCTTTTTTTGGAGGTTTTCTCTTGGTTTTCCACTATTTAAGTAAGGCTGAGAAAGTACATGTAGTTGATGATCCATCATCCTGTAAGTGAAATAATCTTGAGTACCACATGCAGCACAATCAAACTTTTATTATTTGAACACAATTGTTTTTGTTTTTCTGATGTAAAATGAATTTGTGAACAATTTTTTTTTTCTCATTACTATTCAATAACCAGTAGTAAATGAGTAAAAAAAAAATGAATATAAATTCTACTTAATTTTATAGTGATATTGTGTTTTAGGAATTTAACAGTTATTCAAATATTTATGAAATCTGTCAATTTCTTTCAAATTCACCTTTGAATAAGTTATATCACATATCTTGCACATCCCAACCTATATGCCTTTCGTTTCTATAGAGAGGTGGTTACGCCCCCCCTCCACCCGTCCGTAGTTACGGTAGAGTAAGTTTCAGCTCAGCGCTTTATTCTTTTAAGCTTGTCGCATTTTTGTGTGTGTTTGTCGTGTTCCCACCCCAATTTTAAAAACTTGAATGGCACGATGATACAAGCATTCTATTTTAAGGATTACAAATTTTGTACCGAGAGATTCACATGTACAATATCAATCATTCTGGTCACAAAAAGATGGACTTTTAAAGAAATCAAAACACTTCACATTTTATGGTTGTGCTAGTATTGGAATACATTGCTGTGTATAGGTGAAATACCTTTAAGCATGGCATAAAACACTTATCTATTATGTGACTCCCAATCCTTAGAAGAGAATGTTTGATTTGGATGAATTCACACCCAATCACAATACCCCTACCTGTTTATAACAGTCATGTAACCACAATTGTGCTAATATGCTATGATTACAGTGTCTTTAATATCCTTAAAGCCTCTATAATTTGTCAAATATTTGACGTTTCTGACAGTTTTGAATTCCAACAGACCAAGGGTTGGAAGGGAGCTTCCTGTTGCCCTGGTGCTCTCGGAGCTAAGGGGCAATGTGAACACAATCTGTTAGTTATGTCTTTGTATTGCAGCCTGTTCTTGTCCTGGTTTGTCTTTGTTTATTGCCAGTAGTTTCCTTCAGCCATTGGGCTGACACATCGTTATATAAGTGAAATACCCTTGAGTACGACATAAAACCCCAATCAAACAAACAAAACAATTGTTTATTGCCAGTAGTTTGCTTCAGCCAGTGGGCTAGCATTCCGACATGTAAGTGAAATAACCTAAAGTACGGCATTAAAACCCAATCAAACAAACCTATTTCCGACAAAAAACTATCGTACAATCAACTTTTGCCTTGTTAAACTATAAACTGATGTGCTATCTGGATAATAGCAGTAGGTTTCAAGCATAGTCTTACTATGAATTAAGCACTGGAGGAACATTAATTTTCCAACCGAGCAAGACGATTCATATATAATGGTTGTGTTTGTGTGTATTTACTGTTAGCATTTATATAATTGAGTACAGCACTCAATCTAGTTGATGTGTATTGTGTCTAACAATTATATATGATGTGAATTTTCCTGTGAACCTGTAAGCAGTGTTAACATTTTTCTTTAGATACTGTACCCCGTTCACATTTTAACTAACCGTGGTTTGTATGGAGTGTCCTGATGCCTTGGGGCCCGCAGCCATGGCTGACTAGTATCATGTGCACTTAGTTATCCTACTCCAATTTACCGTTCACAGGATCGAGTCCATCTGTCGACACTCCTGTATATGAGTGAGTCACACAATGTGGTTCCGCAATCATGGGGGTGGTTTTTACAAGGTTTCCTCTCGGATTTCCACCGTAATATGACAAGGAACATTGTCAAGTGGATAATCCGTCGTCATATAAGTGAAATACCCTTGAGTACGACATTAAAACCCAATTAAACAAACAATCATTGGTGCTCTGAGAGCTTAGGTGTCTTTGTATTTTGTCCTTAAACCATTTATGAATAACCACATTTCTATAAATGGGCAGCTCCTGGTCGTAAATGACCGTTATCAAACCCTTAACAAGATTTCCTCTCCCTAATCTGCATATAAAGTTAGGCATCGTGAAGTGGACTCCATACTCCCAATCAAGCATACATCTACAAACAAATAATCAATTAACTGCACATTTTATCTATGTCTTTCCAGCATGTGAGCATTTAATCAATGATGACATTTTAATAATTTATATGTTTAATTACAGCAAATCTTTGTGTTTAACTTTATTTGTTAAATGTTAAAAATTTTGATAAATTTTAGATAAATTTAACTGGAATTAATTTATCTGCACAAAGGTATATTGTTATTGTTGCATTTATAAAACTTAAAATCTTACAAGCTTTTATTTAAGTCTGCATGCTTTGGCTTCAACGTACAAATTACAATACATTCCATATCATAACATCCATAAATGTACAATGTTAAATTTAATTTTAAATGTTTGTTTTTAAACACGCTTAATTTCTGTTTTCATGTCAAACATTTTAGAATAATCTCCAGACATTAACAGTCTTTCTTCATACAATGAAATTAATATGCTTATATGTAGGCTTTTAAACAAATTGATAAATGCTTTATTATTGCATATTATCTTCAGCAACATGAGTACTTTGAGCCAATGGCAATCCGGCATCAGTTCGGCCAAAAGAGATCAGGGGGTAGATGGGTAAAATAATATGCAAATCAGTTTTGTTGACAGTTAATCATAACACATCTACTACATGCACCTCATTATTGCATGAGGAAAGTGTGTGACTAGGGTGCTATCGGGGAATAGTGTGAAAAAAATAATTCTCATTCATCATTAATGCCAATTATTATATTTTTATTCTCGTAGCTGTCTCATTTTGTCTTCTCTTCTTATTGTACTACTTTGTTTTTTTGGTCATTCTTCATGACAATTTTCATGCTCGACGAATTTAGCTACCCTAACCAAAGAAAATATTATAAATACATTAAATAAATAAAATTGAACTTCATTGAAATTCATCTTTTTGTCATGGTATTTTCTATGCTGTAAAGTGGGTCAGGTTTCCTCTCAGTTTTCAACCGTAACTAGTCGAGGAACAGTTTGAAGTGACAATGTGTTGTCATATAAGTGAAATACCCTTGAGTACGACAAATCAATCAAACAAAATCTTATTTTCCACATGTCTTGCGTTCTGTATCATGTCATGTTTTTTTGCAAATGTCTGTCACACGAAATTGGTATTTTTTTTTCACCCATTGGACTGCTGGAGGGTTGGGTGGGAACTTCCTGATACCCTTGTCCTCTAAGCTAAAAGGGGATTTGCTGGCTTTGCCTCCTGCGACTGTCCTGTTTTCCTCCTGTCCTGTCTTTTGTTTGTTGCAAATGGTGTCCAGGGCGATTTCCTTCCACCAATCCATTGAGCTTGTACACCCTAGTCAAATAACCTTCAATATGTCATTAAACCCCTAATCAAACCAACAAACCAAGCTACTGGCCAGACATTATATAACTAACATTGTCTGAACATTGATTTAAAACCATCGATCAAACGTGGTTCAATATATTCTACAAATGTAAGCTAATTCTATTCATCATACCCGTAATAATTTGTTGATCAGTCATATTAAACTCTCTCGTATGTAACATATCATTCAGTCCTCATTTATTTTGCCTGAAGCAAGTGTTTCCGTTATTTATATGAAATTCTAGACCTTTTTAAAAAATTTCCCAAAAATTTTCTTTTGATGTTCGACATGGTAAATATTTGATAGTGGTAAATTACATGTTAGCCTGGATTGAACTTTTTTAACAATTTTTTACTATTTTAAGCATGATTTCAGATGTTTCAAAATCCTTGAAAATTTCTTTACTTACCTGAACAACTTTTGCGGTTTTCGTTTCAATTATGATAACTATCAAAAGAGAGCGAAAATAACCATGCATGTTTTGTGAGTTAATTAAACATTTTTTTTTAATGAACACTGTAAAATGTTTTATGACAAGTCTTGGTAAACAAAATTGGACTTCAGCACAAATCATATTTAGTTAAAATATTTTGTGATTTTCTGAAGTGCTGTTTTCTGTCAGCTGGTGTTCATTAGGGTCCTCTGGCTAAGAGGAGTATAATTGAAGAGTACTTAATGCTGTCTGGAGGAACAATAATTTTCCAATAATTTTCCATTTTAGTTTTCCAATTTTCAATTAATTTTCCAATATGCATTTATCTTTCTGTATGTAACACTTTACATTATGGGTGAGCTGCTCTTCACTCTTTGGAAGTACTCTGCTTAATCACTCCCCAGAACTCCGCTGTCACTTCCATCATATATGCCAAATACCCTTAAGCACAACGTTAAACATCAATCAATCAATTGTTGGGAATACAGAGGGCTATTGACTATTATTAAGATGAGGTTATTTATGAGAACTATGGGCTCAAATGTTTATTTAAACGCCTCTTTTTTTTTTCACCCATTACAGGATATGGTTCTGTAATTAAAACAAAAAAAAATTTTCATAATTTTTGTTTACAATACATTATATCATTTTTAGTTTACATGTTACCAGTATATCTAGATATTTATTTAATAATCTATTTATTTTTTTGTCGTTGGCATAAGGTTAATATTTTTTTCTTTATAATTTGGTTCTCTAGCCTGATCCTGAACCAACATCTGAAGAGGAAGATCAGGAAGCTCAGCTGAGACAGTATTTCCGTAAACTCGCTGGAGATGATATGGAGATTGATGCTTATGAACTGCAAACGGTTCTTAATGAAGTCTTCCAGAGAGGTAAATATACAAATATATTTCTGTTTAAATATTCATAAAAAACAAGAAATGCTGTATAGGGCTGCAATAAAATTATTCTCAGTGCTTTAATATCTTACAACATTAGAGTGATGTTCCTTTGCAAAATAATGACACGTTACGGAACAGCAGAGCAATTCCACGATATTTAATTTGAGCTGTAAAGGCAATATTGCAGGTAAAAAATAAAGCTAATAACCCTTATGAATATTATTTTTTGCAAAAGCAACAATTTAATGCTATATTTTTCCGTATGATCGACTAACAACAATTGTAAAGTAAACTTCGCCCTAAATTGTCATCTCTTTGCAAAGGAATCTCACTTGAAATAACTCTAAAAAAAAAATCATTATATATGACTCCTAATCTAGAATTAATGATAACTTCTAAGTCCATATTTTGAAAGCTTCTTAACAAGGGTGGTTAGAATCCTTAGCATTTAGTCAACCAATATTTCATATATAGATTAATCTATACAAAATATACTGTGCTGTTAATATCATTAATAAATAGTGAAAATTGCCTTTCAAGAAGTTACTATGTTTATCTATATTTATCTTTGTATTTACAAAGAACATTTTACAGAGAAATTTTTCGTAGTTCGTAGTATTACCCTTTTTATAATGTTTGAAAAAAAAATGTTTTGATATTAATGTGTTGTGAAAACAATGGAACGATTAACAAAATTTATACTGCACACCTATATATACTTTGAATATATTAATCAACAGCTTACAGTATTATTACCTTTTTTAAACGGCCTGTGTATCCATTCGGTTATATAATATTTATAATCAATCAATGGGAAGACGGATCATAAAGTGATCAGCATTTTTATTCCAGTGCTTAAATATTAATAAATGCACATTATGGGTTATGGCTATATAGGCCTGCAGATTATATTCACATTGATCAGGGATATGTTTTTGAAGTAATTTCCATTTTAATAATTACTGTTCTAGACAAAAAAGACAAAAAATTCTATGTTTTTGGGGGAGATCTAAACTTTTGAAAAGCATAGTAACAAATCCAAAGAAAGACGTTTATTTCATTTGACTTATTTCATTTTCTTCAACAAACCATCACCTTTCAAACAGAGATATATACTGTAAATCACCTATAATTTCGTCTATGAACAATGCTTACATTTTTGCAAGTTGTGACAATATTACAGCATGTAAACAGACAAATTGATGTTTTCTGAGAAATCTTGATGCTTTCTAACTGGGAAATCAATTGTCAGACTCTCTGACACAATTTCCAAGCCTTTAAATTAGCTTCCAAAGTAGCAATTTTATGGACGAATTTTTAGGTGATTTAGGGTATGTATACAAATACATTTCCTTCTCTCTGGATGTCTGTATGTTACCCATAACAACTCAAGATTAAGATCTAATAAAAGACTTGTCTGGGAGCTTATCTAGGACATGAGATAATTCATCGATTTTGATTTTTTAACATGTCAGTGCCAGTATGATTATTTTAAGAAATATACAAGTAGGTAAAGAAATAGTGTTATGTAGTCTTCGGAATTGTTACTATACTTTACTATGTCAAACTTCTCAAGAGTGGTCATAATATTGAAAATCAAAATTGACATCCTAGAAAATAAGTTACCTTTTTTAATTTTACTATAAAAGTACATGTATAGCTTACATTTTTTCTATAAATATTTTATTCGATTTCAGAAATATAATATTTACTTTTGTAATTCAATTCTTTCTTCACATTGAGAAAACTAATGTTTGATTTGCACTTTTTTTTTCCTAGCATTTGGTAAGAGTTGAAAATTTACAATATCCAAACTAACACTACATAACTTTGGTAGCGGAGGAATGGGTCTGTGTATTTATAGATAAAATGTATCACATATATTCTACCTGTCTGGTATCTACATTGGAGTTACCTGTATCGTCGAAGAACTATACTAACAGAAATAACATACAATCATCTCTCTCCAATTCCAGTTTGTCCATCCTGTAGAAAATAATCACAATTTATTATGAATGCAGTCAAATGTAGAGAACTTTAATTTTATTTAATTTAAATTTACTGAATAACATTTTGCAGCACAAACTAATAGAATCAAAGTATTATGTACCAGTGGTCAGTGCTTCTCTTGAACACTTATATCTGTCTCCTGTTGTAAGGTTAATGCTAATGCAGCTATGGCTTGGGGAATATTGTAGATACATATTTTGGTAAAAGGCAACATTATCATAGACATTCTGATACCTTTGAAAACTGGCTGGAAGGAAATTGCCATATATATAACTTTCAACCCTAAAAATACCTAATTATCCCCTAATTATCCCCATCTTGGCTTTATATACATATCTTATAATGTACCTTAATACGCGAGATTTCCACTTTGATCTCTGCTACCCTCTTAAAAGAGATGGTCCAGAAAGATTGATCATTTTTTACAAAAATTAATATAACTAATTATTAATAATTTTTGGACTGCAAAATAATTTTTAATGGAGAATGTCCACAGTTTCAAGTATTTCATCGTGAGATTTAAAAAGCTAAGTTTTCTGGTGACTACAGACATAATACGGAATGTTTCATGAGGTTTCTTAATGGGTTTCCACCAAAAACGGGCAATTGAAAGTCATCATAAAATTGAAATATCCATGAGTATGACGTTTAACAAATTGTAGTAAATAAATATTGAAAAGCTTTAGGCGAATACATGTAGATACAATGTGACATGTATGCTGTATTGCAGCCATTCAGTGTTAAAGTGTGGAATAGGTAATTGTTGCATGCAAGGATTAAGGAAAACTTGTCAATGCTGTCTCCAATTAAGTCTTACTTTAACTTTAAGTACTATTAAACAGTAATGCTTTCAATTCAACAGATGTAATGAATTTTTCTCAAAAGCATTGTTTATCCATTTGTGTATCAATGTCTCTTACTCTATTGGGGTCATTTGGTACATGTCTGTGTGTCTTCATGTTAATCTGTGTTAATCTCTTTCTCTAATCTAATCCTGGATGATTAAGGGAAGGCTATAGGTAAGAGGTCTGGTTCTACCTGCTGATTGGTCACCTGCTCATTAGATAAATCCATATGTTAAATTAGACGGATTATCACCTATTGCATGATTTATTTTGTTTTCAATGTAGACTTCTTTATTACAGTACCTATCACTTTCTTTGCTGTACACAAAATCTATATTTAATTTGAATTATTATAAATGACTGATTCTGCTATAAAGCACAACTAAAATTGCAGAATTAGTTTTTAGTTTCATTGGATTTGGGAACAATATTGGGATCTTGGACAACTCCATTCTATTTGCACCCTCTGGCTAAGGGCAGTTTGCTTGGAGAGTAGCAATGCTGTCTTTACTTAGCACTGGAGGAAAATTAACTTTCCAGCATTATGGAAACGCTTCACATCTTGGTTGTGCTAGTGTCAATTATTGTTGGAATACATCAACGTCATATAAGTGAAATACCCTTAAGCACGGCGTAAAACACCAATCAATTAAGCATTGTTCTATGATTCACTGTCTTTTTTTGTATTAAAACATATTTAATGAGTTCTGACAATTATTTTAGTCCCGTTTTATTCCAAAATAAAGCTCCCAAAATTAATTAGAAAAGAGACATATCTCCATGACCGTAAAGATTGTAACATAATCTTACAGTTTAGATCGGTGCACTTCTTACATTAAACTGTAATGGTTGTCAAAAATTATTAAAACTCAATCAGCATCCCAGCCACGGGCCACAGGTGGGTCAAATTGTTCAAAAACTCAATCTGACTGAGAAAAAAAAACTAAATTCGAAAAATTTTACTTTTTGGTTTTCAAGATTTTCAATTCTATCTATCCCTGCAGGCTGCAACCAACATCTTTATTCAAATTTAACCAGAAGTTTTAGGATATAAAGAACCAACCTGATTAAGGATGGAAGCACAGTGCTGCACGTTGTCAGGAGAACAGAAGTCGGAGTCGGATTCCTGTTTGGATGGGGAGTGGGTGAAGCCAGAGACACTCCCGTTAATCATCAAGCTGTTTAACAAGGAGGGACTCCTCTGGGAACATGTGTTGTAATAAGCTAAAAGATCACTACTGTGACTTGTGTTTGTCCATCCTACCCAGTCCCCCATCATGTGCTCTTTCCGCCCAGTCATCAATTGTGCAATCTCATCTACAAACACAAATACATGATCTTAATACATCCAGTTGTTAGGTTCAGTCCAATTTTGGATTGTGTTCAACGTCAAAGTTGATCAGTTCGATGGGATAGAAATACATATTAATGTTAACTTTTTCATCTTGTTTGAACTCTTTTTATTTCCATTAATCTTGTTCTCATTATTGTATGTGTAGGAGGATACTTATCTCGGACTTTTGGGGGATACCATAGATACAATTATCTAGCTCATACTTTCTTTCTTGCTGTTAAAATAAAGTTTTATTGGAATTCTCACCTGAGTTGATAACTTTAAGTTATCTCTCTTTACCAAATTTAAATTGACAACTGCCAGAAAAGAAATATTGTAGTTAGGTAAAATACTAGTCATTGTGTGAAATGTATCCAAAAGAAATCAGAGAAAAATCAAACATATGTTTTGAGAGGCTGGCTATAGCAGCGGATCAATTTCCAACTTCCCCCATGGGTCGAGATAGGTGGGACATAGGGCTAAGACTGAGGAATTAGCCCTATACATTGTGATAATGTGACATACAGTGCCATACTACAGATACATTGATCTAACAAAAGGCAATTGGCAGACCCAATATCAGTATTGTTTTCAATACTGTCTCTTTTATAGCACTTAAAGGGGACAATATTGAAAACAATAGACAATGCCATAGGCATATTAGATCTCAGCACAGACACATGTATCTAGGGGGGCTAGTCCTATTAAATAGGCCGTCGACGTTCGATATTTATCATTTGGACATTGACAGTACCTCGACGTCCTATACTT
>JAQQZZ010108136.1:0-15716 GCA_030265115.1 Mopalia vespertina | reverse complement strand
GCAAACCAGGGGAAAATGCAAATGTTAGGTTACCTGACAAAATTTTAGAGGACCGATTTTTAGGTTATGCCAGAAAAAATTACAGCACAGGCCTGTATATAGGGGTATAATCATCATCTAATTTATGACAGGAGAATATTAAGCACTCTTGTTTTCCATCGGTCTTTCGATCAATTCAAACATTCGTGCTCATGTACTGAAAGAGTGCAACGTTTGTCATGACACCGTTAGATGTGTTTTGAAGTGTTCAAATATTTTTGAACTGCTTTGTTAATGGTTCAGGACTAATGGTTAGATATTCACTGGAATTAAAATTAATTTTTGGTACCATTCAAGCATATTTTAGTTAAATAAATATGTAATTTTAATCAGCACTGCTTTCTGCTACGCGGGTGCTTATCAATCGGATGAAGGATGGACCCAGATGTCTATGTACCAATGTGCGCTTCTGGTCTTCTCGACAGCGAAGCGAAAATATATATTGATTTATGAATAAAATTACTCCAAAAAAATGCATTTATGGGATAAAAAGAATCTCAAAATTGTGACTAGGATACCGAATTTCTGAAACTGGGGTAGTAATTTTCATTATTCATCAGAGGAGGTTCGGAATAAAATGATATCTCCGGGTCACTCATAAGAGACCCTCTATTTCTTGTAGAGTCCCGGTTTGATACACTCCAGAAGATTTATGTATACTCTGGCTTCAGGCACATGCTATATTTTTATTCTCAGATACTTTGTTACATCATAACCCTGTCATTTGACATGACATTTAAAATCTGTGTCAGGTCATATTTCACTGACATTAATTGCAATCTAATTTTGTAGGAAATTTGCATGATAATCACTTTATTTAATAATATACACATGTACACAAAGCAAAGTTTGAATTATTACATGTAAAATGTAGGACAAAAAGAAAATATTTCTAAAAATAACCATTACATTACACAGATTTTCATTTAAAATGAAACACACAATCAAATCTATGGTTAGCTAAAGAAGAGTTATATACTGTACACTGATTTAACATTATCCCATGAATAACCAGGTTCCTTGGAGTCTTCATAGAGAAAGGTTATTATTGTTAAAGGAAACCACACACATGATCACCAACAACAAACAATCCTCTTGTGTGCTTAAATGTAGCTTTTACATGTACACAATCATACTTCAGTATCCAGTAAGTCAAGATTTCAAATTTACAGTGAAGGTCTCAAGACTGTTGAAACAAAATTGGTGTTATCCATGAGCCATGAGAGCACCAGAGCACTTGTTTGTTTGTTTGTTTGGTTGGGGGATTTAAGGCATGCTCAAGGGTATTTCAGCACAGGTATTCTTCTACAGTAACATCATCTACATGTAGCCGAGTTATTAAAACTTGAGCAAAATCAAGCCAGAATCTGTTGTCAAACTCTCTGGCTCTCATAAATCCTGCACTGGTAATACAACATACATGTGAAATAGCAAGTAGACAAACGAAGACATTCCATATTGATAATGAGCATGGGAATGGTCGGCCATATTAGACAGTGCTAAGCTTGTATTATGATCACAACGACCTCCAGATGACCCTAAAAGTAACCAGTTTTACTTCATATGTTGACCAATCAAAATGAACATGGATGTTATTTTCATGTGGTCAAAGAAAACCGATACATCTATCAGATGGCTCAGGAATAACGTTATCAGGGTTTTAGTACGAGAATGTCCATTATCACCAACCAAGGGATTTGGCCGAGGGGTGTCCACCCTGAATTGAAAACTTGCCTCATTTGGACACCTTCTTTTAAGACACTTGAACATATACATGTAGGAGATAGGGAAACTGTAAAAATTGGACACCCAGTTAATTAATTACAGAAGCAAAAATAAATCTTAAGCTGAAAAATGACCATTTTGGACAACATACTTGATTTCTGGCTAAGCCCCTGTCTCTGACCTAACTCAACCATAGGGAATATGAAAAGAATATCCTAAATGGAGTTGATTGCCTGGATTAATTGATGGTATGGCAATAGGGTAAATAGGGAAGTCAAGATGGTCTTGTACATTTACAATCCATAAAATGTGTGCAAGTTTAGTGTACATGTATTTTGATAACTGAGTTACACAATGAAAATGTATCATTCATGTTTATTTTTTTGTCTAGGGCTACATGTACTGACGGTCTATACAGTCACATCATGTCATGCCACCCCAATAGGTAAAAGAAACCAACCTCAGTGTCCAACCTCAAGGATTCATATTGTGGTTAAAAACACGCAATCCCAATAAAATAGATCTCAACTCAATGATATGGGTTACAACAGAATGCACAAATTTGGTTTTGTTTGTTTGTTTGTTTGGGGTTTAATGTCGTACTCGAGGGTATTTCACTTATATGATGACGGATTGTCCACTTCACACTGTCCCTTGCCTTATTACAGTGGAAAACCGAGAGGAAACCTCATAAAAACAACCCTCACGATTGCCGGAGCCACACCATGTGAATCACTCATATACCTGATGGTCAACAGACAGACTCGATCCCATGAACGGTAAATTGGAGCAGGATTAGGAAGCACACACGCTACCACTAAGCCACGGCCGCGGGCACACAAATTTGGAGACATTATCCCAAAATAATTGTCCAGTCAATGGCAACAACAACAATAAGAAAGATAAGCACAGGACTGGGACAGGAAGCAACATATTGTGGATTTAGTGAACATGTAGAAACCAAACTCAGTGGTTTAACTTGAAACTTACCCAGGGCAAGTAAAAATTATGGTTTGGCAAGTTAATCTCAGCGTAATTTTCCCTGAAATGAATTGTAAATTATTTTTCAGCATGGTTACTGTTTTGAAATTACTTATAAGTTGATTTTGACAACAGGACAATGTGATAAAAACTTGAGTATACTCAAAGTCAGAATCCGTGCTCAAACTCTTGAGATGGTCGTCTCTTTATTTGTGCTCCTAATCATGATAATCAGTGGTTATAAGACATTTTAAGCACGTTCTCAGCAAAGTACAAAAATCACTCCTCATTCCAGCATCTAGGACACTGCTGTGGAGCTCCCTTTTCTATATATGTAAAAATACACTGCTTCAAGGGCAGTTTTAAAAAATGTTTTCACCATAACGGTCATACTTTAAAATTGGATCAAAAAGTGTACGTACATGTGACAGTCATTTGCAGCTAGCAAATTCTTAAAACAACTCTGCAATCTCATTGAGTGTGGTCATGAGCATAGATCAGGATTCATGAGCACTCAATTATTGTATAACCCCAGTTTCGTAAAACACAAGCATGGGCCGTGGAATCTACTCAACTAAGCACAAAATATTTTATAACATCGACCACAGGGTTTCTAATTTTTCTAATTTTTCTACATGGCTAGGTGGCAAAAAAATCAGAGTGAGACAGAACAAATCTCCTTTACAGGAGGTCCCACCAAACAATTTCTCACTGGGTGTTAGAAAATGAAAGTCAAGTGAACTGGCTAGTTCTGGAAAGCCAGTATTGGGCACTTCTTCTGTCAAACAGATGTTTTCCTGTAAGACGATTTAATGATAAATCTATTAAAGGAAGCATATCATTGTTAAAAACACATAATCCCAATGTAAAATATTTCAACTCAATGACATGAATTTAGACGGAATGCACCATTCGGGAATAGAAAGTTTCAAGACATGAACATTAATCTCCAGGCTGTATATTCCAAAAACTGCTTCATAGTCCATTTAGAGAAAACATTAAGATACATGTATCATATGAATTACAAGAACTGCTGAAATTTAGGAACTGATTGTTTTTTCATCGTTCCTTTCATTCCATCTGATTATCACTGGACAGATTCCGCAGCCTACTCAGTTTTGTCCTTTTACTCGAAAGCTCATTGTATTTAAGCTTAAAACTGCACTGACATTTCATAAAATTTCTGGACGTTGTTATAGAATGTAGATAACCATTCTCCTTGAGGTGAAAGTCTAGAAATTTCCGCAATGACATCAATGAACTTGGGTGATAATCTGAGCCATTTTTCTGTGTTATTGTGGCAAAGAACTGTGATAAATAGTTGTCCAGTAGTTCTGGAGGAATTTTGAAAATTTCTCTAAATTCACTGACAGTTGCGAGGAAGTTTTTCAATGTTTTGACAGCAGAATTTGTATTTTTTCTTGTGGAATCTGGTTTAACAAAACTCATTCTGTGAGACCATCTCACTCGAGAATTTTGAGACAATGCATGATATGTTTGATCAACTGACTGACTTTGAATGATATTAGATCCGTCTTTCAAGGATTCACCATCTCTTATGGCTCCAACTTTTCCTGGAGTAATAGATTTTGTTGTTGATTCACATTCCAAATGTGTTGGCCAAGGGAGGTAACTTGCTTGTAGAGTCCAGGCTTCTTCTGTCCTGTTGTTGCCTTCAGTTGAGCCTTTGGGTGTTACTGGTTGGTGATGATTCAACACTGACAACGAGAATAACGCCACAGATGTAGAGTACAGTCATTGATTGGTTGATTTACATGTATATGAACAAAATAATATTTTACAACCTTAATAGAACTGAAGACAAATCCACTTTTTTATTCTCAAGCAATTCATTGCGATTGTGTTGTGATAATATTGTATCTGTAGTTAGGTAAATGAAGAGGGGAATTTATCATGTGTGGGGTCCAACACCGTGGGAAGACAGGGCCCTGATTTAAATCGGATTTTGTAGTCTTACGACATGGTTATTTGTTTTGGTGAACCATTTTCCACAATTATTAATTTAATTAAATATATTTGTAAAAACCACTTCATAAAATGTAATACTAAATAGCATATAATTGGCATATATGTACCAAATCAAAATGTTTGGTTTTTAAGTGTTTTCATTCTTTGAATCTTTTAGCAAATCCAGAAGTGCCATCCTTTTTGATTCGCGTATAAAAAACAAGAAAACAGAAACACATGCTATCCCTTTGTTCCTATGCCAAGGGAAATTGTTTACATTAAATCATTCTTCCTTTCAACGATCTCTATGGGCGTGAATATTAGGAGTGCCTATAGGCGAGGACATGGCTTTACGCCCGAAAACATCTACAGGTGCTCTAAAAAGTCAGCTAGGGTTCAGAGATCTACAACAATACAGCTTCTGTTTGTCTCAAATAAATGACCAATCATATTTGGTTTTACAACTGACTTAGCATTCCTTTTCATTGTTCAACACAGCAATCTCCGTAAATGCTCTGTCAAATTTGAAATATCCAAAATGGCAGACAGTCATAATGATAATGCTGAACACAGGTGTATGTCTAGAGATGCTTACAAGCTTCCCCCTGTGATCTTTCTCTTTCAAATATAAATAATACTAAGGTGTGAAACACAAATTCAGTGACTTTCTGTTTAACTGAACGAATGGCATTGTTAAGAAATTGTAACTCACCGTGCCTAATTCATATAGCATCTTTAGATTGCTGCTAAGCAACTCTCAGTCCCAGTGGTTTATCAGAAACTAAAGGCCTGTTCAATACACCAAGCACAAGGCCTTTTGAACAGGCCTTATGGTCTGTTCAAAAAGTTTGATTTTTTAAAAGAATTTGGTGTGATACAGTGGTGTTAAACAATGTGGAATACACGAACTGTCAAAATGACAGACAAGACTTTCTGGAAATCATTGATTTATCATTTGAACAATTTTTGATACAGATACATGTACCTCTTTAAGGAGCTAAGGGAATTCTAAGGTACAAAAATTGTGATCGATATGACAGAAATAGAGCAGTCTTAAAGTAAACAAAACGGTCTTAAATAAGCATTTTGCTGCATTGCAAAAATTGCAAAAAATTGCAATTTTTCTGCTTTGAAACTATAGGTCAAAAATTAAAAAAGTACGTGAATAATGTTAAATCTTTTCATATACATTGTAATTGAATGTTAATTGTTTTTCAGACTTTTTGTTTTGTGCAATTTATCACATTATATCTATAAAAGTACTTGTGACAATTGGTAGACAGATTCACAATCGATTGTAGTTGTGCCTTTTGCTATAATAAATTTGGCTTGTTGTCCCTTCATCCAATTAGTTTTTTGCTGTGGTGCCGTTCTGTTCAATCAAAGAACTGAAGTGAGCCTAAAACTGTGAATTTCATACCCTGTAACTCACATAAATTGGCGAATTCGTATCCTATAAACTATACAGTATATAGAGATACGAGGTGCAGTTGTACCAAAACTTTAAAACAAGGCCTGCCTCTGAATACTAAATAACCTTGACCTAATTACCGCGGAAGACAAAATGGATGTTGAGTGGTCGTTTTATGTGTCGGTCTAACCCAAAAGTGTTCAAAGAAAAAAACGAGATGATTTAAGTTAGGGTAAGGCCCTGCAATTTTTATTGGAAGATAAAATGCTGAATCATGGTATCGTTCTGCTATTTCTAAAGGTTAGGAAGCTTCATGTACATGTAGCATAGCTAATCATTGCCTATGCTGCTGCACAAAAATAATGTCAGAGCTGGATAAATACTACAATTGATAAAAAAAACCCCAACTGATTGATTGATGGATTGATTAGAGTTTTATGCCACATACAGCGGTAATTTAGCTATGCAGCATTGCTGTGGAGTGAACATATATGTCAGTTTATTTATATATCCTATTCTATATATAAAGATAGTTTCAATCAGTAGCACTGTAGCATCCTTGGCAGTAAATATCAAAAAGAGAAAATAAAATGTATGTGCCATTTACGTATACATGTATATACAAGAACAAGAATGTTATGGGCATATATAAAATTGTTGACACATTCTTCTTCAATGATGAATACTGTCCGTGCCAAGGGTGCAAAATAAGTCAGTCCATAAACAGAGTCACATTAAAAATAGAATTAGTCAAAACAGTTGGGCTTGCAATCATGGGTCAGTACATGTTACTGGAGAGCAAACTGCCTTACAAAGTAATGAAATCAGGAAAATGAAATTGCCCCTTCATATTTATTATATCATTCTTTAGACTAAACAGGGTAAACAAGGACGCTTCTGTCCATTGGTGATTCTGACATAATTGTAAACTACATGTACTATGTACATGTAGTTCTCACTTCATATATTAATAAGGCTCCTGAGTACATGTACCTGAAGTTTATGACAATGGACAATTTCAACAGTACAGAATTATTTCCAGAATGTAGTGCGGGTGAATCGTTGAGTTTAGAACTTGGTGGAGCTGCATTCCCCTTTATTAATAGATGTTGTCGATGTACAAACATCTGATGAAATTGATTTTATAAGATGTGAC
Source organism: Mopalia vespertina (assembly GCA_030265115.1). Classification (NCBI taxonomy): domain Eukaryota; kingdom Metazoa; phylum Mollusca; class Polyplacophora; order Chitonida; family Mopaliidae; genus Mopalia; species Mopalia vespertina. Next base: position 8,436 of record JAQQZZ010108136.1, on the reverse strand, counting down.
TGGCAATTGCACAAATCCCAGACTCTTACCCCTTGTACATTCTGAGGCCTCAAGTGGCAGCCCCCAAAACCCTGCCCTTTGGACACAGTAACAAACATTTTAGGCTGAAAATCAGACTCAATTCCCAGAATAAAAAATTCTTACTACAAGTACATGCAGATGGTTCATTGAAATATGAACAAATGCTTATATTCAGGAAGCTCTACATTAAATAATATAGACTTCATAGCAGGCATTCTGATTTGAGGTGTGTGATCAGTGTTAAATCATACGACAGCACACCTCAAATCAGAAGGCCTGTCTGCCATAGTGTACATTCTTAGGATCTACTAATTCTTTGTTAACAATTTAAAACAGTTTTTTCTTGTTGAAGATTTAATTAACCTATAAGTAGGTCCATAGTGTTAGCCAGAGGGGTGTCTCGGTGTCTTTGAGACACCCATTGAAGTAGCCATTTGAGACACCAGGTTTTAGTCAAATTTAACATGGGAAAGATAGGGGAACAGTAAAATGAGACACCCTGTTTCTGTAATAATGGTGATTTGAGACACCCTCTTCTTGATTTCTTGCTAATACTAGGACTATGTCTTTTTTTTTTCTTCATTTTTCTAGCTACACAGTTCAATATGTCGCACAGGCTATACAATGAACAATGCTCTCGACTTCATGTTCAATGTGCACTGTAATTGAATAATTTGTGGTCTTATTGTGTTAATTTTGTTGCTTTCAATTTTTTCTCCTTCTGCTACATGTAATAACAGACTTTTATGGAGCTTTCAATGGACCATTTACGCTTATCAAATTACTAACACACATGGCTAAATGCATAACAAATACCCTTGTATAATACACAGGAATTATGCCTTCTTCACTTTCCATTGCTGACAATCTTTGTTTTATCTGTCAGAATTGTTTTTAAAACTAGGCAATAAAATTATTTCTTTCACTGAAATTTTTAAATAATTCAATTTGATAGGTTTATGCAAATACCTTTAGGATGGTTACATGTGTCTAAGACTACATGTATTTACTATCTAGTTTATTGGTAATTTGAAGCAATGCTCGATGCATGTAGTTGTTGATGTAACACATGTAAACCGCAAGTACATGTATACAGCCAAAAAGTGATCAAATTTGCTATAAAACCGCTGAAAATGATAAAGTCACCGATACGGGTTGATTACATGTACATGTATGTACTTTGATCTAATTAAACCAGTCAAAATGAATATTTTGAAATTGCATAAAAAGCATAGTCCTTTGTTGTTTATATGGACTGACAATGCTATTGTCTGATCACAATCCTAGGCCTTTTTTCAAATAAAAATTCCCATTTTTTGCAGCAGACATGTAGAATGATGCCTTTTTGACAGTTTTGGCTTTATGTATCTGTTTCTTTTTTTATGTAGATTTCCAGTTTGGGTACATACACCAACTGACCTGATATCAATCTAGTGATTTGAAAGTAAACTGCAAAATGGCTATCAGGAATTACTTCTAATATACACTGTATGGTTATTGGGTAATGAATTAAATAGATATAATAAAAAGATTATTTTAGAAACAATCTTTGAATACAGAAAAACTTTCACAGTTTCAAAACAACTTCTGGGTTTATTGACAGGCAAGGTTTCAGAGCAGATCCTGGCCCCATTTTCAAGCTAAAGTTTGTCAGTCACACAATGTGCAAAAGAATTCTGTATACTCCATGTTGGGAAAGCACAGGACAGGGAGTGCCAAATGGCAATATGCCATAGCTTCAGAACAAAGGAGGTTCAGGAAGTCAAAAGGTTTTTTGAGCCATTCACAAGTTTTGTAGTGTCAGACTTTCAGTGTGACGAGGGCAAGACGAGTTGAAAAAGTCAAATAGAACGTGGATTATTCTTCAGTCTTCTGTCATCATGCCAATGGATAATTTTGACACTTTATATATATCAGATGCTAGTCATTAGTTTACATGTGTAAAAATAACAATGGCAGCATTTTGATTTTTTAGTAAAGTAGGTGGTGGCCAAGGTTTTTAGTAGGTGACGAAAATCGGATGCATACTTTACTTTGTGTGGACTTACTTAAACTGTAGCAATTTAATAAGCCATGGAAAGACAAATTTTGCTTTCAAAAACTGTGTGCCTGTATTTAACAAGTCTCAGTCACCAGACTACACAAGATGAATTCCATTGATCAGGGGTTCATAGACCTCTAAATATTAAGTTTTTTACGGAAAAGAATTCTGTTTTTTTTACTGTCATATTTAATTTTTTTCATTTTTTCAATGCCCAACTATTTATTTTTATCATACTTTAACATAAGAAATAGATTCTAAATTGAGTTTTTTTAAGATGATGCATTAAAATGATGTCTCAATTAAGTTGATTCTCTAAATGGTTAGAGACAAAAACAGACTTCTATGAACCCTTGTTGACCTTTGATAATTGAGACTCACCTGTTTTATTTAATGCAGATAACGATGATGAAATATGAAAGGTATCATCAGCAGAATGTTCTCCCATGCTTGGTATTTCTGAAATCTCATAATCCACTGGTAAATCAGTTGAGTTGTCGAGGGGTAGATTTTCAGCATGAATATTCACCAGCTCTAAATGTTCATCACCTGCACCTATGACTGACATTAAACTTTGATTCTCTTGTGAAGCCTCTTTTGTTGTAACACTGTCAATACGAACATCAGCAGATAGTTTTTTCAATTTACTTTGAGAAACAGCATTTTCAGAATTTGATGGTCTTTTCCGTCTGGTTGTATTGTGAAAATCATTTGACATGAGTCGATCATGCCGATGCAGACTGATAGGGAAAATCTCTTCAGTATCATCAGGCTCGTCTTTTACAACCACAACATTGTTTTGATCAGAAATAAAATCTGCAGCATCAGTTGAATAATTTGAAAAATCTTGGGAGCTTGTGGTGTGTCGGTCAATTCTATTGGCTGACAAACGTGGATGTCTTTGTAACACTGGTTCTGATTGGACTGGTTTTGGAGGACTCAATCCTATCAACCATACAGGGGAATCTGAGGTTCCAGAGCAATCTAAACAGAAAAAACTCACAAATAGAAATAAACAAACTAACAAAAAATAAAAAGATAATAGTCTTCAAGTACATGGATGTTATTCCAGTCACATGATGCTGGTACATGTATCGTGAGGACACTAACTTTATACAAGAATGTGGCACTTTGTAAAGTGCCGTGGGTGCTAGTGTAACACATTAGTGCTAGTGTAACACATTACACTAGTGATAAACAACATCATAGCTTTCCACTTAGGACAACTCACTGTAAAATATATTTTTTGGGCCTCATTTAGACACCCTGTTTTAAGAAATTTTTAACATGCAAGAGATAGGGAAACACCCAGTTGCTTAAAAACTGACCATTTTGGACACCACACTTTTGATTTCTGGCTAAGCCCCTGCCCTGGATACAGCTGATTAGGTTTTAAATTGGAGGCTGTGCCTTTAATAACTAGTTTAAGACGGACTCATGAGTCATAAGACTCATTGTTGAATGATTAGTGTTTAAAGACATACTCAAGGGAATTTGTCTGTAATGACAACAATTTGCTCAAGCAATATTGACACTTTTACCCTACATGTACCATACCATAAAATGGGGATTGTTTTGTTCTGTATGACGAATATATGTTTGAAACATTTTACCCTTGGACAGAGGGTTTGTGTGTCCCAGAGGTTGAATATTATTGTTTGCTTGGGGTTTAGCGCTGCACTCAAGGGTATTTCACTTATAAGATGACGGAGTGTCCATTTCACACTGTTTCTCGCTTATAAACAGTGGGAAACCGAGGGGAAACATACAACTCCCCCCCCCTCACACACACACACACATACACAATTGCCCGAGCCACATTGTGTGACCCACTCATATACCTGATGGTTGACAGGTGGAATCGAGCCCATGTACGGTACATCAAAGTAGGATTAGTAAGCAGACACTCTAACCACTAGGCCATGTGGTTGAGTAAGATTTAAAAAAAAAAAAAAAACTCAAGTATACTCAAATGTTCAAAATGTCCTATACTCTAGCAATACATGTATCGACAAAAACAGTGAAAGGTACAAATATTTATTTGAATCTTTAAAGACCAACTTACCTAATGAAATATTACCATTTGCCTTGTACTCAGCAATCCTCAAATCCACCCATATAGCAAACTGAGAGAGAACGTACGGCTCATTACAGAGTTCTCCAATAATACAGGCAAACTTGTTCTGGACTCTTTCTAATGTTACACCCATTGTTCAATCATTTGAGTTTCTTTGAAATAAGAAATATTATTTCTCTCAGATCTGAAACAAATTAAATTGAATTATTCAATTACAAAAAAGTAAGTTGTACATTGGAATAGTCCCAGAAAAATCAGTTTACATTGGAATAGTCCCAGAAAAATCAGTTTTTCCTCATTGACAACCTAATTTTTGTGTCCGTTAACCAAAAACTGGAGTTTTCCCAGATCTGACTAATAACCCCAATGTGATGAACTGAAGAGCACTGCTGTCTTTTTCAACCTCTTGAAAGCTTTTTTACATTGATATTCCACTTCAGTTTTAAGAAATTCCAAGCAAGACATCAATTTAACAATCAACGTCATTTTTGCCTTAATTTCAGGGCAAATAACTTTAAAATATGACAAACCGTATGTATATTCTTGTGGTAATCACTGGTTGAAATGTTTAAAATATTTTATCCGACATTTTTTTTGTACAGTTTTGTCCTGCAGGCCATTTAACACAGTGTTAAATGTTGGGAAACTTGACAGGACAATCTCCCCTTTTTAGCGCTCATATCTTTCAAATCTAAATACATTTCTATACCTGGTAATCAAATCGTATGTATAACTTTTAACAAAAAATTCTAAAATTTTTTACTTGATTATAATTATAAATAAAAAACCCAGTCTGATATCGATAAAAACCCAGTCTGATATAGATAAAAAAAGGGCCTTCCACATTTTGAAAAACTCAACATTGTTGTTTTTTAAGCTTAATTCTCATTTGGGTTACATCTGGGATACCGGATGACTATGTAGAGGGATTAAAAACACGACTACCCTTTAAATCAGCAAACTGTAAAGTGTGAATGTGTTACTCGGCTAGCTTGTTCCAATCGACCTATTGGACGAGTTGGTCAAACATATGAAGTCTGCTCAGAAGGCATGTGCAGTGGAGGGAGTGCCAGTTAGGGCTAGCTTGGTCTACTGAGCAGACTTCATATGTTTGACCAACATGCCCAATGTGTCGTTTGGTTTGTTTGATTGGGGTTTAACATCGTACTCAAGGGTATTTCACTTATATGACGACAGATTGTCCACTTCACACTGTTCCTTGCCTCACGGTGGAAAACCTTGGGGGTGTTCCTTCGGCCCTTGTGTTGGGCAGCACTTGATATGTGTGCCACTTTTTATGATGTAGGATCACCTACACAGCAATGACAACATGCATGTTTTGTGCACTGATAGTCTCTCCTAGAATATTTTATATAAATTGTTGACATATAATTTGTTTGTTGGAGAGTTATTTCCTATGCAGTTTAAAAACAGAACAGATCTCAGAAAGTTTTATTTCAGCAAATAATGTAATGATTATGAGCTCACATAGTCACTTTCCTGTCAATTTGCATTTTTGCGACATATGACAGATGCTTGAATCTACTAGATCCAGGTACCGTCATTATATAGCACATGCTAAACTGACAGTACAGCTAAATCCCCTCAGCCTTTCAGGCTCCCATTTTTGGGGAGTTTTTATCCACAAAATGCTTTTTCTCCCGCAAACAGCGTTACAGAAATAGAGATGACTAGCCCAAATGGCCAATGTATAGTTTCTTACCTTCATCCATCCTTTTTAATGTGTGTTAAGCACAAATTACTGAAAGCTTGGCCAATAAAAAACGTCTTGTTTTTACAGATATTTTTTTGATAAAGGGGATACCCTGTTGCATGACACATTTCAGTTTGCCGCTTAAATGTATGTGGCCAGCATGTATAAATATAAATATCATTGGTGTTTTGGGTTGCCTCATAGATTTTCCACTCGAACGTCAAGACTGTTTCAGGGTCACTTTTTTAAAATCGATTTTTGCAAGATTGCCGCCTGTGTACTGGATTTAGTGGATTATGCCGATAGAAAATGGAAGGAGATTAGATTTGCCTACAAAAACTCTATTCAGAACAGTCGTTTGATGACGTTTTTTTTCGACGAAAACGGACCCATGGATGATGCTGGAGTCATTAAAGAAGATCATGGCTGACCTATGATCTACTGGTCAACGTCTTGTTATCAGGGCTAACCAACTCCAAAACTACATCATCTGATGTAATCATGTAATGTGAGACGTAATTTTCAAACTAATCCTTGCTGACCTGGTGTCTAGGGACAATTGTGGGATAGTATCGAATAACCAATTCCACGAAACAGGTCAAATTTAGGTTATACAACACATGTACATGTATCCATGTGTAAATAAACGACAACAACAAAATGAGGAAGGTATCTGATGTTAGGATTAATAGGGTATCTGCTCTATTTTGACAACTACACTGAACTATATTGTCAAAATTTAAAGCAATTAAGGACGTATTGCTCTTTGTCCAACTTATATGTTGAATTCGCATAATAAAATATGAAATATCCAGTCAAACCTTGTGCTGCCGAAGTTGAATATAAAAACAAAATCTTCCATAAACGCAGTGGATCACACTAAACGCACCTCATTTGCGAGGAGAGGTGAGATGCTGGGGGGAAGTCCATATTTCAATTCACAGGGAGAAGTAAACCTTTGACTAAGAAATCGCGCTAATATCGGTCTATTTATGATTCGATTTTGAACAGTTCATTGAAGAAAGCACATTATTGATTGTTTGTTAATTTGGTGTTAAATCGTTGTTTTGGGTAGAATTAGTTTAAGTTCAAGTTCTTTATTTCACTGACGTATACAAAATACATTAAAATGCATATAATTCGAATCCCGGCGGAGACAAGCAAATTTTCTTTCTCTACAATAACAATATAATTTACATACAATTAAAACATGTTAGTAATCTGGTGTGGAAAGTACTAGACCTACTATTGGTGTAAATTGTTCTGCTCAGTCAAAATATAATGTTGTGGCTTCGTGGGAATATAACAAAATTATTAATATGAGATTTTGTGTGCACCCGATTCCCATGGTCCTTTGTCGGGGACACATATTCTGACCTTTGGACTACCTTATGCCAGATGGTAGTCAACGAACAAAGGCACATGGGAATTAGGTAATCAGATGGCGGTAGAACTTCGAAAGGTGGTTGCCAAAGAAAGTTTTAGACTATATATGCAGGCGAAAATTGATGAGTGCAGGTAAGGAGCTATAGGCCCTACACTGAAAGCGTAAGGTATATCGACAGACGTTTTTCACGTTGATTCTGTTTGAAAAGATTTTACTTTCTGCGTAGTTTGGATAAAAAAACTCAATCTACAAGACTTTTTTTTTAGATGAAGCTGTAGCCAGTATTGCATACGCTATATAATGACGGTACCTGGATCTACATTAGACATAGGGCTGCACAGGTCCAATTTCTCCACGATAATGCTAAGTGTGATATTTATGACGTTCAATACCGAGAAATACACATAATTAAAAAATTATGTGATTTTACGTCTTGATGGATAAATATACATGTATATATAAATTTGCTTGCCTCCACCGGGATATAAAATGTAGAGAAATTACATTTTGGTTTCCTCCACAGTGATTCGATATCCAATAAACAGCTAGGGCGTTGCAGCGTTCTAACCCACCATCTGTATATAGCTAGAGAAAAATATATAGCTAGAGATGTGTATAATTTGAACATTGAGTTCAATTAACTCAAACATTTACTCGGATTCAACAATTGTGTCCGGGAAATTAGTTTTTTTGTTGTCAGGCAACATTATCTGCAAACTGCTTTTTTTTTTTGTTCGATTCTGGCATCTGAAAATTCAGGAATTCATTCATTTTATATTGAATAATCTTAAGGGTACTGTCTTCTATACATTCATTAATCGGAGAATGTATTTCATGTTCGATTGTCCTTCTCAGATAAATCTGTTTGTTTCTTGAAAACAATTTATTTCATCTTAAATATTCTATAGAATACATCAATACATGGTTTTTTTTTTAAGTAATAGCATCGATTTCAAAAGCCGAATTGGATAGTGTCACTGAGGCCCCTGTGTTCATATCTACAAGTTTAGCTTTCTCCATCACACTTGATGTCAAACACATTAGATGTCCACTTGGGCCATATTTACATTTACCTGTACACCTTTATAATGTGATCAATGTAATTTGATGTCCACTTGAGCCATATTTACATTTACCTGTACACCTTTATAATGTGATCAATGTAATTTGATGTCCACTTGAGCCATATTTACATT
>JAQQZZ010108125.1:0-15717 GCA_030265115.1 Mopalia vespertina | reverse complement strand
TCCACTTTCCTTACGCATATAGTTATCCTCAGCTCATAGGAAAGGTGTTAATTTCCTACCATGGGAATTTCCAGACAAGATCGATATGAATACTGTCGGCTGGTGTAGGAAAGCTAGGGGTTTATGATACTCATCCTTTATACTCAATACTCAATTCTTTATTGAAGCGTTTCCCTTAACGCCCGATATACGCCCGACACACGGTCGCCTGGCCTGTAGCTGTTGGGTAGTAAGTAAACGTTTTCTTATAAAATCATTATTTTGTCGTATTTTTTAATCTATGAGACACATACTCGAGAACAATGAAAAATAAATAAAGAAATCAACATTTTCATCGATAAAACAGGTATTTCAATATCTTGTATACTTTATGTAACACAGGATTTGTCAAGGGAAAGCGAAGTTAATAGGAGGCGAGAAACGTTCAGCTATTGGAGAGTTATGTTGTTACATACTGTAGCCTAACTCAAATGATTTCTGGCTCTGATCGGAGGGTGATTTTTGGTTTCACCGATGTGTACAAGTGATACGCGATAAAACACGTTTTCTGAATCATAGTTAAATATATCTGCAATAAAAGAAACAGTTCTAGTTGTTTACCCTATAAACGGGACTGTACGAGACTGTCTTATCCTACCTGACATATTACACACATTGGCCTTGAGTATAACTGTACAGTTCTATGAGAGCCTCGGGAATGATCTGGTGAAGAAGTCGCGTATTATATTATCTTGGAACAGTGTCCTAAAAAGATAATAGAAACGCTTGATTAAAAGCTTGATTGAAACCTTATTATTTGGGATTCAGTAATAACATTGAAGACGTGAGGATGATGAAAAGATTTAGCTGTGGAGTAGTTGATGAATATCAATAAAGGAAACACAAATACCGTAAAATCCGAATTTTCTATTGTATCAAAATTAAAGCATTTGCAAACTTTAACATCTAAGAAATATCTATCCAGGTTGATTGTAGGCTGATTACGAGTGACAATGAAGAGGTCAAGACTATCCCTGGAACTATGTCAGCTAAATACCAAAGGTGCAATCGGGAAAATCTGGATCACAACCCTTAATTTGCGGGTAAGTTTGGCCATTGGACCCTGAACCTTTTATTTCACAGTGAGTTCCAACAGTTTCAGCGTCTTAGTAGTAGATGAATAGGTTGGATACCGATGAAAAGCAATCTTAACAGAACGAAGACCTGCATCAATGTCTCTATTTGTGTACATAGATTATACGCCAAGCGTCACTAATTTGAATCTTAGATTTCAGATAACTTACTCAACTAGTCCTCCGTATTTTAATAGAACTGAGATGCCCGTTGACAATTGGCTTAAGTTGTAATCAATAAGCTCCGTTAAGTGATAAGATTCCGAAAAGCAGTCCGTTATTATAACTCTCTTTGGGAAGCAAAGACGCTTCACGCCATTTCTCCTGTGCTTTGTGAAGTTTAAAAATGTTGTGCACTTCTTGCAACTGTCAGCTTTTTTTTTATACATATGCAGAGTACGATCATATGATTCATATATGTCTGCTGTCATTTGGGAGTGGATTTATGTTTATTCTGTTAGATTAAACGGCCGGGAAGTCATCAAGAGGCGACAGAGGGCATTATTTGGTGAATAGAATGAGGTGGTCGTCAGTTCATAACCGCGTATCTCACTTCCTCCTGATTGATTAGACGGACAACAACAATTGAGTAAAAAGATATCAACTCGGAATTTGTTCGACTACTGTTAGATTTTGGCAGGATTTAGTTAGTCGGGTTTGGAACCTTAACATCTCTTTTCCGCTGATCGATGTCATTCCAATGAGCCATGGCAATAATAGTCGGGCCATCGATGGATTAGCTCGAATTGATCGATTAGCCCGGATCTAAATATCACCCCTTCAGCTCAAACCCAGCTTTTTATTAAACGAGTCCAGAACCTTAAGCTGTCCACTTAATTCGCGAACCTCTTAGTTTGTGACTGGAATTCTGTATTTTTAATGTTTTACAAGAAAATTTCAGCGTAAAGAAAACTGGACACTGACATTTGTCACATCAAAGAAACATCGACGGTGTACGTTTATAAATATGAGAAGACAAAAAATTGGCGATAAAACTGCAACTAAAAAAACCCACACATTATTATACGATGCGAGTTAACCATTTTCCTTTTGTGCAACCATTTCTAAGAAATGTTTCACCGAAAATAATACACGATCAGAAAACAGCAACAGCAAAACGAACAATATTGATTCAGAGCCAATCAATTGGTATGAGACATTCCAAGACATTGTTGTGCTGTGTTATTGGATGTTCCAGCCATCTCTTGTAAGCCACCTGAGATATTTACGTTATTCCTTATTACTTGTATCGTATTTAAAAACCCTATCCTGATCACGGACCTTTTATAACGGATCCATGCTATCAATACAAGGATAATGCTTTATATGAAAAGCTGGGATTTTAAAACATACACAGTTTCCTCTTCATTCTCAGTCTTTAATACACATTGATATAAGTCTGAGCAACAGGCGATATAATTGGTTCACTAATAAGAACAAGGTTGTATACACTAGACAGTCGCACTGTTCACATTAAAACGTTTTATTGACAGATAACTGGCTTTAATTTCCTTGAGAAGAATATTTTAGTACCGGTACGCAATAAAACGCAGTATACGACTTTGACTTGAATCGGTTGTGAATCGAACACACTCAGCATATGTAAGTAAAAGCGTAGCATAACAAGACTTACATGACTAGTTCTTCAAAGAGCCTGCCCCAGGTCATTTAGGACATAGCATAACAAATACCTGAAGAGTTCAGGGAACTTTCATTTTTTCTGTACAGGACTGGCGCAGAGGATTCGTGTATACATGCTGTCATTTGGGTTTGACTTTATGTTTATTGTGTATGTTACACGTAATGGCCTGGGAGTAATTAAGAAGAAACATAGGGCCTTCTTGATAATTCTACAACAATAGAGCAATAAGATATCAAATCGGAACTTATTCCACTTTCAGGATGACAGGATCCAGGGAAATGGTAAAGCACGGAAGACGGACTTGGTCATCGTGTTTTTGCATCTGAGAAACAAGAAAAAACGCTTATCAAGCAGTGTTTCGTGACATATTGACTATTTTGACGTGAAAAATAAAAAATCCGGACCCAAGCATTACCCCTTCAAAAACAATTTAGACTTTTGATAATTCATTGACAGAGCTTGAATATTTTTCGATTATTTCGTAAATATCTTGGCTTGAAACTGGAAACTGGAGTGTATTTTCAATGGTTTTCTAATATTCTTGAAAAAGACATGCATGTGTCCCTTTAAAGGCCAATAAACTGTAAACCAATCCTTCTGAGGTGTGCTTCGGTTGGGAAAAGAAGAAGGTTATAGACATACCAACCCATCTACTGGTTAATTGGCTTTCAACATAGTTTACAGAGTCTTCATGCAGTGTATGGACAATGCATTGTGATATATGTGTAGTTCAATAAAATGGAATATTACAGTTACCATTTAAACACAAGCTAGTTTCTAAATTTTCAATTCTACGTAGGTGACTAGAAATTAGAAATCGGTATTAGATATTTGCTTGTCTATGACAATGACGCGTTTTCGATCAATCAGAAGAGTTTGACATGAGGTAAATCAAAGTTAGGCTTCTGATGATAATATTGTCTTCCCACTGTGGTCTATACTCTCCATCGCCGAATTGGCTACACTGGTGGTTGAGCCCAAAACCCACCGGACTTTTTGGCAGTTTCTGAGAAATCTAAGAAGGAATATTGCCTTTTCTATTGACATAAGAGAGAGGAAGCCATGATATATTGTCGACATTTGGCCTCGAAATGATAACAGTGATATGAAGTGAGTAATTTAGCTGCCACAGTCGGCTTCTCGTTGGGACAATAATGATACCGTTTTTTATATCTCAGATCAGCATCCAACGCTACGAGCCGCTTAACTTTCTCCATTGTATCATTTGAGAGACGCTTGATTAAGAGTCCAATGACCAATCAAATGTCTACAACATTTTACCTTATTCCCAATTTATCTCGTCAGCTTGATGGTTAAATACTCTCTAATGTTTGACCTTGAAGTATACAAGAGGTCAGATTGTTGGTTATGGTTGATGACGGAAACAATTTGCCTCTATTCAATGGATATTTGACTCTGATTTCATTAAATGTAAACGTTTTTGATATAATTATAACATGAGAAAAGTCTGATGTAACCGGGAATTAGTTCGTCTAGCTTTGCCGTTTAATCTGGCATTAAAGTTTATTTACATTTGTGTTATTTTCTCAATGGCTGGTATTTTATGAGTTCAATTATTATACACCTATCAAGGTAAACATTTTTTATACTCCTTAAAAAGGGGACAAATACTTTCAGAATTACTTTTATATGGGAATATCACGAGTATTTTTAGCCAGACTAGCCCATATGCAAACATTTAGCCATTGTATACTATTTTACGGGCTGAGGAATGTATGCGATTTATATAATCAGCGGAAAAATCACACAATTTGCTAGTTTTTTTTTTTATATTTCCAGATGTTAAATGAATACAATATTATTTAATATGTAGTTTGGGTGTATTCGTTCTCTTCGAACAGTCTGGTTTTATTACGCGTTTGTTTCGGCAACGTGGCCATATATAATCCCGCGCTGTTATATTTACACTAGAAAGTGTTACATTTCCTGAACTTGTTCCTGCTATTATTTTGAATATGACTCAAGAACTAAAGACATCGCGAACTCTATATTGAATCATTCTCTAAATTTTAATAGGTCTTGAACATCTTTGCGTGTCTTCCACGACGTGGCTACTCTTTTATATCTGTCGGATTTTTTCACACATTCATTTGAAAACGGGCATCAAACAGTTTAAATCCAAAGAGCTCAGGGATATTTTATTGTTTTCTTTTTTCGGCGATGATATTCCTATCTTCCCACGATCGTTACACTCTCCACAGCCGCAACGCTTTCACTGATGAGAGAGATTGACATAGACGACGTGTGTCCACTAATTTGAAGCAGTGTTTAATTTGAAGGGTGTTTTCCGCCTGTTTGAACTGTCCTCTCATGCGTGGGGTTAAACTCTTCTCCAGATAACCTGTAACTAAACACACAACTCACCGGACATCCACAATATTCAATTGTGCTTGTTGGTAATTTCTGAGAAACACAGAATCGAATATTGCCTTCTCTTTTGAAATAAGAGAGAGGACTCCATGCGATATTGTCGACTTTTAATCTCGACATCATAACGGTAATATGAAGTGGTTAATTTAGCCGCCATAGTCGTCTTCTCGTTGGGACAAATACTAATGCCATCATCATATATCTCATCTCATCATTCAGACTCCCTGGATTAAGTTTCTTTCTCCATTGTATCGTTTAAGAGACGCTTGAGAAAGAAGCCAATGACAAATCAAGTTTGTTTAAGATTTGACCATATTCCCAATTTATCATTACACTATCTCGTCAGCTTTATGATGAAATGCTCTCTGATGTTAGACCTTGACGTATACAAAAGGTCAGATTGTTGGTAAGAGTTGATGAAGGAAACAATGTATCTCTATACAATGGATATTTGATTCTGATTTCTTTTAATGAAAACCTTTTTATATAATTACAGCATGAGAAAGTCTGATGTGCTTTTTACTAACCTGAAATTACTTCGTCTAGTTTTGCCGTTAAATTTTGGATTAAAGTTTATTTATATCTTTGTTATTTTCTCAGTGCCTGTTATTGTATTGGCAAATTTATTATACCCCTCACATACAAAGTTTTTCCTTATTTAGGATACACTTTTTGTTCGACGAATTTGACAAGTTTATATATGCAATTGTTGTTGTATGCAGATGTCCAAGTGAAAATTGCACCTATATTGTATTAGTATTGTCATGATTACAGTCATTTGTGCTTCAGAGGGACGAACCGATTGTTTAGAGTATTCTTAGAAAGGCTAGTCCATATGCAGACATTTTGCTATTGTATACTAGTATAGAGTGACCAAGGAATGTATGTGTCCAGCGCACAAATCACAAAACTGGTTGATTTTTCTATTTCCAGATGTCAAAGTAATGCAATATCAATAAATGTATAGTTGGGGTGTGTTCGTTGTCCTCAAACAATTCTGTTTTTTATTACCTTTGGTTCCACAACTTGGCCATAGGTAATCGCGTTGTGTTATATTTACATGAGAAAGTGTTTTTCGTTGTTAACACAGCTCTCCATCCAGACGTTCCTAATCTATTTACCTCTCCAGTATACTGAGGTACGCTTGAGAAAAGTATCGGAACCAGTTGATAATTAAAACAATTTGTCTCGTCGATGAATATTTGGGATATGGTATGGACTTCTGAGCGCCGTTGTTCAGCTGCTTACACAATGGGCTTTCGAGCTACTTTGTTCAGTTGCTCTAAATGCACTTAAATCACCTTCAATGCACTGCTCAAAATCGCGAAGGTTAGAGTTAAAAATAAACACCAATAAAATAAATAAGTTAATCACTACGCGCTCCAATTATGCCATATTCACAGAAATATCTGACAATAAGTAGAAAATAAAAAATAGTTTGCCCTCATAAATGGATCAAATCAAGTCTGAACAACTGAAGACATGACCAATGAAAAAACAGTTAGAAGCATTTAATAGGGATATTGTTTGGAAGACAGAAATATCTGCTCAACTCTACTTACATATTTGTATCTGTTATTTTGTTTTCTGACAACAAAGCTGTTTGGTAATATTTTATGGGGTTTTGTTTTAGTTACCCAGTTTGACTGTTTCATTTTAACGAAAATAAAGAAAAAAGTCTGATTAAGAATATTACGGTTGAAGCGCTTTGTTTGATAATATGTTACCTCTACACTAAACACGGTACATAAATACACTACATATTTAATACGCTATATTAATTTGAATTTCATGTTGTTGTTTTGGAAATGGTAATTGAAAGGACGTGTATAGCAGGCGTTACGAGAAACACTTCAGCCTTGAGAACATGGTATAAACAATAGATATTATTGCAAACTGTATCCTTTGTATCCAGTTTTATCCAGAAATTCAAATGGTACATTCAAGCCGAAGCATCAATCCGTATACGTGTGTGTCTTGTGTATGTCTGTGTCATTGCAAGAGGAAATTTTACAATTAAAAGCTATGAACGAGAGATGTCTGGCTACGTTAGTGCTAAAGATGTGTATAAATCAACACGTCATGATTGTGGACATTTGTCGCAAATTGAAACGCATGCAGGAATGTGCAATTACTGTCTGTCTACATGTTGTGAACTCGTTCTGGCCGCCAGAGAGAGATTAAAATAAAAATGGTTCATGCAATAAAAAAACACGCAGACATGCACACACACACATCTATAGAAAAATATAATAATAACAAACAGTGTACACACATCTCTCTGAAAACAAACTGTAAAATCAGGAACAAACGTTCTAGTTGAATATTTAACATTTTCCAGGTCAGACTTCACTGGTGGAGACGATTAGGTCATATTTTTCTCATCACATTTGTAAGAAATCAAATATCCATCAAATAGAGACAAACTGTTTCCTTCATCAACTGTAACCAACAATCTGACCTCTTGTATACGTCAAGGTCAAACATCAGAGAGTATTTCATCATAAAGCTGACGAGATAGTGTAATGATAAATTGGGAATATGGTAAAATCTTAAAGAAATTTGATTTGTCATTGGATTCTTTCTCAAGTGGAGAAAGTTAAGTAGCACAGAGCATCTGAATGATGATGTGAGTTAAGAAAAAAAGGCGGCATTATTATTTGTCCCAACGAGAAGCCGACTGTTGTAGCTAAATTAACCACTTCATATTACCGTTGTGATTTCCAGGTTAAAAGTCGACAATATATCATGGAGTCCTCTCTCTTAATTCAATAGAGAAGGCAATATTCGTTCCTGGGTTTCTCAGAAATTATCAAAAAGCACAATTGGACATTGAAATTAATGCACAAATTGTGGATGTCCGGTGAGTTGTGGGCTGGTTCCGGGTTATGTGGAGAAGAGCTGAACCCCATGAGAGGACAGTTCAAACAGGCGGAAAACACCCTTCAAATTAAAGACTGCCTCAAATTATTGGACACACGCATGCTCATCCTGTCTCCGGCTGAAAGTGTAACCGGCGTGGGAAGACAATTTTGCCACCAGACAGATTCTATATTGACAGATACACATTCAAATATAAATCACAAAGGTAAAAAAAATCGGACAACTTCAATTATATAGTTATTTTATAAGATAAAATACACCGGTTAACCGCTCAAATGTCTAGTCACCTGATTAGAATTAAAAATGTCTAAAGTCTTATTTAAATGACAGCTGTAAAGTTCCGTTTTATTGAACTTCACATAACCCCAGGAATTAATTGGCCAAACAATGACAACTCCATCAAGTAGTGTGAAATTAAACAAACCTATATACGTTTGTATCAAAATAAACGTGTTCGGCGTGGCTACGATTCAACTCCAAACATTGAACCACAATATTCTTTTAATATTAATTACTGAAAAACTCTGTGAACCGAAAAACAAAATATTTAAAATGAAAAATCGTAATATTTTATGTTTTGAAACTCAAGCTCTCAAATATATCGATATCCTTGATAGCATGGACCCGTTATGAAATCCACGTTTGCGCAGTGTTATTGATATAACGATACCAGTATTATAAGAATAAGTCTAATATCTTTTATGTATCAGAGTAGAGATACGTTAAATGCATTGAATACCTAACAACACTATTAATCAATGTTCCTTAACGTGCATCTCATTCCTGTCAATAGAGAGGTTAACCTTAGAATCAATAAATTTGCTTTGTCTTTTCGCTTCTGACGTATTATTTTCGGTGCATTAGTTTTGTATATCTTTATGTTGGAGTTGTTGTACTATCACCTATATAAAATAAATTCCTGATCCCTGATGTAGTAAAACTTCTTTCACATCTCACGTTGGTGTGAAGCGACAAATGCTATTGTTATATCTTTTGTTAAATTGTTTTGTTCTGATTTGTAAAAAAAACACGTGATATGGCACTAAACCAAGCATAACGTTATATGATTTCTGTCGATGCCGTTCAATAATAGTTGCACAGTGGAGGTTGGAACATTGGAAATTCTTCTTCTGCCCGTCAAAGTTATCTCCTCTTTAATCACGTTAAACTCTCCAGCAAAGCAGGCGTCTACCCCGTCACGTGGAAGTGTTCTCTTGTGAAACAGAAACCGACCCGGTTTCATAAATTGATGTTCAGCACGCGCTTCGTGTTCATTGAACATGAAATGTCTCGAGCTGACAATCTACTATGTTCCATCCTTAAACATGCAGCATTTATATATTGTCTGGAATTATTGTCACTATTAGTATTGTTAGATATTAAAAATACCAAATTCTGGTGACAAACCAAGAAGTTCGAGAATGAAACGGAAAATTAAAGGTATTGGCTGCATGCATGGGGTTGAACTGAAGAGGTGATGTTTAGATCCGGGCTAATCGATCAATTCTAGCTAATCCATCCATGGTCCGACTATTATTGCCAGGGCCCATTGGAATTACATCGATCAGTGAGCAAGAGATTTCAAAATCCTCAAACCGTCTGACTTAATCCAGCCATAATCTTAAAGCGGGAAACACAGTGAATTCCGAGTTGATATCTTTTTACTCAATTGTTGTCCGTCTAATCGACCAGAAGGAAGTGAGATGCACGATTATGAACTGACGACCACCTCATTTCTATCCAGCAAATAATACCCTCTGTCCCCTTGATGACTCCTCGTCCGTTTAATCTAACAAAAACATAAATCCACTCACAAATGAAAACAAATAACGAAAATACTGAAAACGAATATATTTGAGGCATCGGAAGGTATCATCTACAAGTGCAAATATTATGATTTTATCCCAATCACCCCGGTGGTGCATTCAGCCATGAGGCTGTTAAATCACGTTTCGTCTTCTATAAACATACTGTACGGTGTTTGTCACTTCAGGTTACTTATGTCTTCAACATTTAACATGTTTGTTTTCTTTCACTTACTGTCTTCTAAATGAATCGGCCCTAGGACTATGGCAAGCAGTTTTATCACTTTATTATACATATGTTTAATTCTTTTTCACATATGTGAAAAAGAATTTCATATATGTAAAAAAAGATTTCCACATATGTGAAAAACATATGTGAAAAAGATTTTCATTGATGTGGAAAGAATTTCACATATGTGAAATAGATATTTATTTTACATATGTTGAAAAGAATTCCACTTATGTGAAAAACAATTCAACATAAGTGAAAATCTTTTTAAAAAAGAATTTTACATATATGAAAAAGAATTGTACATAAGTAAAGTAAAAGAAAAACTAATTCGACATATGTAGAATAAAGGTAAAGGTGATAAAACGGCTTGCCATAAAGGACAACTGTATTATCCCAGGTGGTGGATGCCGAAAAGCTGATCAAAGGGCACTAACTCTGCCAGACGGATCAGTTAATGGGGAAATAATGGACTCAATAAATGAGTTATACAGTAATCTCAAACTGCCTTAATGCACTGTCTTATTGTTGTGTTTATGTCTGGTACATATCGTTGTTTAGTGTCAGTGACATCTAACTGTGGTTCTTTTAAATTTATGGGCTTAAAATACGACATGTGATTAACTCCTGGCCGATATAGATAGGACTGAATGATGTAAAGGGCCATAAACTATCTTTTTTCGAGGATAACATTAAAATACTGGGTGGTAATTATAACTGAATTTTCATGATGGATTGATTTATTGATTGGTGTTTTACGCTTTGCTCAAGGCTATTTCACTTATATGACGGCGCTGTATTGAAACTTAGAAACAATATATCCCGTTCGTCGCAAATGTTTATGATCACGCTAGGTTGAGAACAAATTCACCGATTTACTTCAAACTTGGAATCTAACTTCCTCCCGTTAAGATGACGAAATGTTTTGGATTTAACTAAAATCCGCAAAACGATATGGCCGCCATTGTAAAATTGTACAATAGTCACTCCTATGGGTTTTGAACACACTAGCTTGGGGACAATTTCACTGATTAACTTGCTGCAAACTTAACTTGATTAACTTGATTCCAAATACACCATGACTGTTGCTAAGGTTAAGACGACAAAAGGGGTCAGATTTCAGCAAATTCTGTAAAACATTGTCATGGTAAAGTTGACCAAATTCACGTCTGTATGTGCTTTGATCGCAAAACTTGAGAATGAATCCACGGGCTAATTTCTAACTTAGAAAATAACTTCCTGCTGTTAAGACAACATATGGGATTTAATTTGATCAAGTTCAACAAAACCATACGACCTCGGTTGCGTATTTTTGTGCTCTGTATGTATTGTGAACACAATAAGTACATAATGAGTTCACATATTCACTTAAAAATGCTGCTTCCTCCCTCTTAAGATAATGGATGGGAAAACAATTACTTGAAAACTAATCGATTTATTTTAAAATTGCAATGCAGCTTCCATTTCTTGCAATGAAAGGATGTCATTACATTCAATCAAACAATATGGTCAACATTGCATGTTTTGAGATATTCAAACCTGAATGTGTTCTGAACACAAAACGTGGAAACAAGTTCACAGATTAAATTAATACGTTAATTGTAAGTTTCTCCTGTTGCAATAATGGTAAAAGGAAATTACAAACAACAGCATGGCTGGCACAGCCGATTTGGGATAATCACCATGAAAAAAGAACACTTCTTTTACCTAAGCAGAAAAGAGTGATGTGACGGGGCTGGGCGTAGTTTTTCAAAGAGCCTTTTAGGGGACCAGTTATAGCAACTCAACTTCTTCTCTTTCACTTACATTTTGCTTTCTATTAAGTGAAGGACAGATACTATTTCCATCAGACACTGTTCTTTGATTTCCGCGTAACTACAATTGCATGATTAATTAAAACTAGTTCATTTATAGCAAACGCCATTTAGTTGTATTTCTTTGATTATTGAGTAAATCAGGGTTCAGACTATTGTGCTTTTTTTCAAATTCGTATCTCTGGGAATCTTATTAAACTGCCTGGAGAATAGAGTTGAATAGTGGAAAGGAGGAATCCTGAACGAAAAACTATCATCTCGCTCAGCCGTGTTTACACAGTCTGATTTACAAGGGGACTGTGGACACAGTAATATTATTATTTTAAAGATAAAAATCAGTAGTTATGGACCTTATTGTGCAAGCGACTCTAGAGAAGTCGATATGTAAAGAGTCGGATTGAAGCACAGAACCGACACACGGACCACAATTATTTTGTCAATCAAACTGAAGACAGTCAGAATTGCTCCTATTCACGGTTAGTGTTTTCAGTCATCCTCCTAACAATAGGACAGACTTGTTTTGGTGTGTTCTCTATTAGCATTTCTTTCTCCCCAAACCCGTATGGTCAGATCGGGTGATGGGTCAGAGAATCCCTATTCTCCTTACACACATAGTTATCACCATGCAGCTCACAGGAAAGGTGTTAATTTCCTACCATGGGCATTTCCAGACTTTCGATATCAAAAGCCAAGTGTTTCTGATTTTAAAGTCATTTGTAGCCAAGACTTTATTTAAGAGCCACGAGCCAAGACTTTATTTAATTCTTTCTCATAACGTCTGTTTGGCAACACATTTGTGAACACAAGAATGGTGATATAATGCAATATAAAAGTTTTAACCATGATGTTAGATCGCCATTCTTCCCCAATTAGACAAAACAGACAGAAATAAATTACTATACCAACTACTTTAGAACTATTAAAAACGAAGAAATCATTTTAATGTCTGTACAGACAGTTTTTAATTTTAAAATACTAAGAAATAAACGTCAATACCGCTCCGATATAAATAGCCAGCCCAAAAGAGCAACGAGGCTAATCTTTACATTTGTAGGCAGATTTACACATTCATTAGAATGCCGGCATCCATGTTCAAATCCAATGCGCTATCTGATATTTTCGTCTTTTCTTTGTCGTCTGACGGCATGCTTATCTTCCCACACTGGTTACAATTTTTATTCTGCCGATTTATTTTCACGGATGGGGAAGATTGAACCAGCCGGCTTGTGTCCACTAATTTGAGGCAGTGTTTAATTTGAAGGGTGTTTCCGCCTGTTTGATCTGCCCTCCCATGGGGGTTCAACTTTTCTTCAGATCACCCGCGACCAGCACACAACTCACTGGACATCCACAGTTTGGAAATTAATCTCAATATCCTATTGTGCTTTTTGATAATTTCTGAGAAACCCAGGAACGAATATTGCCTTCTCTATTGAATTCAGAGAAAGGAAGCCATGATATATTGTCGACTTGTGACCTCGAAATCATAGTGGTAATATGAAGTGGTTAAGTTAGCTGACACAGTCGTCTTCTCGTTGGGACAAATAATGATGCCGTCTTTTTTATAACGCAGGTCATCATCCAGACGCTCCCGGCTACTTAACTTTCTCCATTGTATCGTTTAAGAGACGTTTGAGGAATAATCCAATCACAAATCGAATTATTTTAGATTTTACCATATTCACAATTTGGTTTATGATGAAATACTCTCTAAATGTTTGACCTTGACGTGTATAAGAGGTCAGATTGTTGGTAACAGTTGAAGGACACAATTTGTCGCTTTTTCTAGATATTGGATTTTTTTCTTCACATTTAATGAGAAACGTCTCCTCCAGTGAAATCCCATATGCTTGCTTCTAATCTTATAAAAAAAAAGATATATTCAACCAGAATTTTCGTTTCCAGTTTTAAAGTTTGCTTTCGGACAGAAGCATTTAACTTTCCCAGCATTAATAGTTCTTGCGTGCAACAGCTTTGTCTATCCAAACTGTTAGAATGTAATTATAAACAAGCACCGAACAGTACCCAACACCGCACCCATTTAAAACCAATAGCCATGCAAAGCTGTGATATTCTCTTCAAGAAAACAATTGACTGTGAGTTGTTTCCCTTTGACCAATAAAAGCTTATAGTGAAAAATAATATAGCGAACGAGTTGAGGAGGGAGGAAGTGGGAATGTGGCTTAATAATAAAAAGACTGCTAAACCTACAAAGTATATACATATTACCGAACGTTACAATAGGAGAGGATTATTAATGTGCACATTATATATAAGCATTTCTTTTTCCACAATTATACGTATAGTTAGCTTACCTCGCTAACATCTGTCTCCTCAATATTTACTCTCTCACTAATAACCCACCCAATTTTCGTCATGACACATTGCCAAACAACAGGGCAGATTATTGTATTTTGTCTTCGTAATACAGTTAATTGTAATATGCCGTCTAATACTCGGAAATATCTCCGAACAACTACCATTTTTACCACTCTGACGTGTGGACAAAAGGTTAAAATAAATTTGTTGCACACATCAATAAATAACACAGTCTATTAATTATAATTTATAAAAATAAAAACGAAATGTACATATTTCTGTCAGACGACAACATTCAAACCCAGAAACACACATTCTTGTTGAATATTTAATATCTCCGAGTTCAGTAGCAATCCAACCAGACTTTACGGATGAGGCAGTTAGCTAAAAGCTTCTTTTATTAAATGATATCCAACTCAAATATCCATCAAATACAGACGAATCGATTCGCTTCATCCACTGTTACCAATTATCTGACCTCTTGTATACGTCAAGGTCAAACATTAGAGACTATTTCATAATAAAGATGGCAAGATAGTGTTATAATAATTGGGAATATGGTAAAATCTTAAAGACATTTGATATGTTACTGGGTTCTGTCGCAAGCCCCTTTAAAAACCAATACAATGGAGAATGTAAAGTAGTTCGGAGCGTCTGGATGATGATCGGAGTAATAAGAAGACGGCATTATTATTCGTCCCAACGAGAAGACGACTAAATTAACCAAACCATATTACCGTTATGATTTCGAGGTCAAAAGTCGACAATATATCATGGCTTCCACTCTCTTAATTCAATAGAGAAGTCAATTTTCGTTCTTGGATTGGTTTTTGATAATCCGATACTAGTATTAAAATAATAATTTTAATATTTGCAACGCATTTTAGGAATCAGAAGAAAGACACAGTGGATACATAATAACACTATAAATCGATGTCTTGGATTAGTCACCAACTGATTAATTTCAAAGCCTTAGTTAACCCCATAATCAATACAGTTTCTTTTTTTTCCCTGTTGGTATAAGTAGTATAGAATGCGTATCTTAGCGCGCATTTGCTATTACATATTAAGGAAGGCTTCAACGTTATCATATACTAATCATTTATTACATAAACAGTAGGGACGTATCGTTTTTGATACCTCCCTACTATTTATGTAGCAATATTTTATTACTGACAAAGAAGAAATGTAAGTTATTCAGTACTAAATTATAGAGGGCACTGTGTATAGATAGCATGAATCACTCTGCACTTCTTGTACGACTGAGAACCTGTCCTACAAGTTTGTAGCTAAGATGGGCCAGTGTCTTCGTATGTGGGAACTCGGTAATATGGTTTCTCTTAATTTGTGGCATGTACACTTTTTGTGGTAGTTTTGACATTTAATTAAATCTTGGTTCCAATCTGCTGTTCAAATCAACATTCTATATTTTGACCCACGTTACACATTTATGAATCAATCTTCGAGGAGGTTGCGTTTTTGAACGAACTGCGCAGTGATAGACGTAATTATAGAGGGCGCT
>JAQQZZ010108124.1:0-30896 GCA_030265115.1 Mopalia vespertina | reverse complement strand
CAAGGCGTCGAAGCGGTTCTCGAGAACAACCGTCTCCGACACAAGGGATTTACTTGTTGTAGGCTTTGGAGAGAGGGACCAACCCTCTCTACATTAATAACATTAATTGGCTGTTAGAACGACCGACGAAGATAACAGACACGTGATGTTCCTCCAATCATGTTAGCTAAGGTTGAAAGACTTATTACCACGTCACAGTGGCTTCCTCGAAGTGTCATTACCTCGGCGGAAGTTGTTACACTGATTTGACATCATCGCTGAGGAAAATTTGCTTCTCTTGGACGCAAGTTTTCCTCAAGTAAATGAAGCAGATTTGTCCCAGCTACCTTGGAGACTTGGCCATGTATAGTTCTTTTGGGAAACTGGTTTGTTCAAATAAAATTTGCCTTGACCACTTTTTATTGACTCAAAACAGCGCGCCACATTCACGTCACAAAGTATGAGTATTATTTGTCATGCTAGGTCCTGTTATGAAAAACAGAAACAATGAAACCGAAGTTGATGATCGTGTAGTTCATATAATTTATTCTGTATTCCCCTCGTGCTGGTGTCATACGGTGAACGTCTCGATTTGACATGAGCTGGACTGCGAAGTCTGGAGATAAAAACCCCAGCTTAAAACCTCTAAGAAAGATAAAGATAACCTCGTTTAAACTTACAATCTTCGTAACGTCAGTGCTTAACTTTCTTAATCAGATGACCTTCCTTTAATGCGATATTCGATGGTTACCGATCACGTATATGTCCAACAGTTTCTCTTAACGTTGGAAGCATTTTAAAGCAAACTATTGTCTGTGGCGAGTGTAACCTAGATCTATAATCACAAGCACTTTGGTTGGATAAAATCAAATTGCGAAAAGTACCCAATAATCGATATTTAAAGGAAATGAAGTGCTTAACATATTCTTCTGATAATATGAGTGAAAATTTTGTATCGATCAATGCCTGGACACGTGTCCCCAAGACCATATTATCGAATGTTATATCGGCACACAACACTTCATACGACATTGTACAGAACCATTTCGGTTCTGCTCGACGACGAGTCCATGTGCTTGGAATGTGTATCCGTAAGTAACTTAATGAATGAATCGGATACTGGACATCTGTGATTTGTTGCCATTTGTGTTCGATGTTTAGGCAGCAGTGTCATTTACCAAGAAAATGGTGTTAAAAGAATTTAGTTAAAAATATTTCAAACGTTGTTACTTGAAAGTGACTGGAGAACAATGAAAACAAAAAATACTGATATGTTTTCATTTACAACTATATGTATAGTAATAATCAATATTTCAAGGATTCTTAGTCAAGCAGAGAATCATACGTAAACTAAACGTTTAATGCTAAGGTTTATATATTTATAAATACATTGAGCAATACTACTACAGAAGTACATACTTTATGTTTGAACAAATCAATTAAGAACAATGGTGATTAAAACTACTCCCAGAAAACACGTCAACACGACAAATCCACTAAACTGCTGATCTTGTAAAACTGACGTTCATGTTCAGTGAAAGCTTCAGCATATGCTGTGCCCAAATAGCTCTCTTTTCTTCCGACGCCTGTCTATGTTTAAGATAATTTGCTTAATCTATTTATATCTAGTATTAATGGAAATGTGAGAGAGAATTGTTTTGAAGAACAGTATTTAAATGCTAAAATAAGAGAGGTTGCCAAAACAAGTCAGGAAGTTTGGATAAAGGTTAATGCATCTTATAAGAAAAAAACCCTGAAAAATCAAACCCTAAAATAAAAGCTGCGATCAATCAAAGGGCAATCTGTATTTTCAAATTAATCTCCATGCAATTTGTTGACCAGATAAAACATTCACTCTCGATTCGCTGTCTACATACTTCCATAATGCAGATAAAAGTCGATGACTTGTTAGGGATGTAGGGATATTGTCTCTTATATTTATCAGGATCACAATTAGACTTAATAGAGCCGATAATACGCCATAATCAAAACTAAACTAACCATGGTTATTGGCAACTAACATTCCTCGTTGACATGTGTAAACAGTATTCTGAACAGCCAAAGTGTATGGAAAAAATGAAATAAGAATCAGAACGACGACATGTTTGATGCTTTGGCGACATTCTTCCAATTCAGCCAAATTGTTGTTTTTTTTTTTTTCAACGCTGAGTTATTTGGATACATAAATGGTATCCGAACAGCTGTTTGATTATACGGTACGTTATTAAAGTACAGCTCCATAGTGCAATAACACAACTGTCCTCTTAAAGCATGTCGGACTGTTTCTGCTTTTGTTATAGTAGTAATACCCTATAAGTTCTGCTTGATCTATAATGACTGTATTATAAGATTACCATATGTATTTGGTTTTCTTGATATTAACCAAATACTCATGTTTGATAACGGAAATCATGATTTGTCAACTCCAGTATTTGTTTTGTTTTACATTATGCATTCCTTCCAATTTGTGTGACAAGTTTGATAAGTAGTGAACATTATCGAAATAAATTCACAATGTAGCCCGCTATGAAACCGGACCGGCATCTGCTTTACAAAAGAAAAAAATCACGTGACGAGATAGCCGTCTGTTGCACTGATGAACGCTTTCTCCTGAGTCAAGAGGAGATAACTTTAGTGGGGAGAAGAATAACGCTCTCTATGTCCCACGCGCCAGTGTTCAACATTACGGCATCAACAGAAATCACAGAACGGCATCTTCTGTTAAATGCCGCGTGGTGTGTTTCCTACCAATGAAAATAAAGGATTTTGACAAAAAGTACAAAAATATCATTTAACACAAAAATAATGTATGTTCATAATTCAGGCGGAAAACAGATTGATGCAATTTTAAACCCGTTATGACATAATATATTAAAAAATATCCTTTAAGTTCCCTAATAAATAATATGTCGAACACCCACACATATCAACATAATTATAATTTTCATTTCATAACTTGAATCCAGTTATTGACAAACAAAAGAACGTATACATTGTAATTAAGTACTGATCACAACGCTTCATAATTAACCTGTCATTTATGGTGCCGTCCACGTGTCATAAATATTTAAAGAATTAAAGTGTTTTGCGGCATATTATTGATTTCTGTAGACAAGTCACGTAACTAGCTTTGCAAATGACGAGACCAACTGCTAATTACACACAGGTAGGGGATTATTATGATGATGGGTTTTAAGGCCAGCTGCTTGCTCGTTCTCTCCGGATTCTTGTTTATAAATGGGAAATTAGTGAATATGGGCATTAATTAGCAAACTCCTATTACAAATGGGTTTATCGTTTCAAATACATTTTGCTGTCTCTCTCTCTCTCTCTCTTTTTTTTTCCATTTTGACTCAAGTTATTAAACTATAATTCTTGTAATAGTACTATTATTACACGCTTTTTGGGAAGCCATCTGTATAAGTCGTACGTCAGTGGGTGATATACCATAAATATCGCGAATGCCTAAATGATATTTACACTATTAGTAAACTAATCAAGTTATCGAAATTAACATTTTCACAACACATATCAGTTATGGTATTTTCGTGTAATTAAATGTTAGAACGTCAAAATGAGTTGCAGAAACAAGTTACAAAAACTTTCCCTTTCAACAAAAGTTCACATAATTTCCTACGAAAGTCAATTAATATGAGTTGCCAAGAGGACAATTCTTCTAGTATGGGGACATCTGTTTAGAACTTCTTGATTATCTTTTACAAAAATACGAAATGTTATTTTTTGCGAGACAAGAAAAACTCAGTTCGTGGTCATGAAAACTGGAACGGATTTCTTGTTCAAACGATTTCCTGTAACTAGTATTAGTTTCTGTAAGTGAGATCTCAGTATAAGACCATGAGAGACTTTTCGAAGAAAATAATCCGTGTCTAGTTTGACTTTGAGGTGATTATGAAATCTTAGTCGCAATCATTTTTACTAAACTGGTTGCTTTAAGTTCCATTGAAGTCTTTTGAAATGGTGATCAGCATGTCGTGCCAAAGCCGATAAATTCAATCCGGCATAACAACTCTCGTAAACTAGGCTCCCTGGCTTGGGCACATATGTTCCGGCCATAGTTTTGCTGTCTTGCCGTTGAATACAAAGAAATGGTTATTTCGGTGAGGCTATATAATGTTGGAGTACATTGGTCGGCAGTGCAATACAATCCGGCCAATGAATCAATGCATTTGTGACGTACTTTAACAATTATATAAAACAATCTGGCTTTTGTCTCTCGAAACTTTTGCCTTTGCTACTTATACCAATCAATGAATTTATTAAATGGTACTTTTAGAATGAATAAAGTGTGTGTTTTCTAAAGTGTTTCCTCTCAACTTGCAGGTTTTGGTATTAAAGTAAAACAGTTGAGTTTGTGGTAAATGTGTTCCATCTGTTCGACTAGGTGACATTTGATGTATGGCGACTGTCGCCTCATGAGCTATTTGATTGTATTTAAAAACGACATCCGGTGACGACAATCAACTGTTTTAATGTCTGGTTTGAAAGCTACTCAGTCAGCAGGTGTTAAGGTTTTCTAGTGTACATGTATTCGGTCAATTAAGGCAACTGCCTGGAGATATTCACCCACCAAACATTTCCAAGAGAACTCGGACAGCCAAGGTTAACAACACGCCTGGTGTAAAATGAATCCCAGGCTGTTACTATGTCCTATAACGAATCACGTTGCTCGGGATACAGTCTGTTATAAAAGGCCTATGATGACACGTCTGCAGCTCTTTTACATTCACTGCAAAAGGTGATATTTCCGTAAAGATACGTACCGGTCTGGACATATCTTAAAATACATTTTAAGAGTCAAAATTTAAAATACATTTTAAGAGTCAAAATAAAGTATTTAACTAGACAAGCTTGTCGTCTTTAATAATGGTTGGGTCATAGTATATGCTGCAAATTATGAAAACAAAGTTAAAAACGGTTGATAATGATGAACACAGTTATATTGGTCAAAATCGGGTTAACAACTTTATCTCCAAAACCATGTGAGGGATGAGATTGACACGGTTTAATTCAAGCACGGTCAAAAGAAAAGATGTGGCTAACAAAATACGCATGATTGATCTAGAGTGTGGTTATATGGTAAGAATTAGAATCTATTCCATACCATCTAGAAATAAAAGCACCAGATTCAGTCCATAATTTTGGAAAATCGGAATTCCATATCCTATTCAGATTCCCCTTTTTTAAATTATAGGCGCAACAATATTTTGTGAGTTGTGGAGGAAATGGAACAGGTTTTTCGTCTTCTGGCCAGGATTCCTGCTTGAGAAGTGGGACAATGTGACGTTTCCAGCATCTGCATGTACATACAGTAACGTTATTGCGATAAGCGCTAGCTGAAAGATCTCTACTCTATACCTATCGACTGGAATGGTCCTTCAATGGCTACCTCTGACGAATGCGCAGTGATGTGACTGTCCGCACAACTCTAAATCGCACGTGAAATATTTTCTCGCTCTAATATACAAGTTCGCAGTTTATTAAACATGTTCTAGATTAGCTGGTGAGGTAAACATACGGATGCGCAACAGTGTTTTTTTACCCAGCACTGAAACCCGTCATAGCTCGGCCAAGGGTCCACAATTGTAACCTAAAGGCTGAACTTAGCAATTTACTTGTTAAGTTTCTTAATATAACAGATTTACGACATTTAAGTGCTCTTAGGGTATTAAGTGTGTATGAATTAGCCAACATAGCAAGCAGGAAAGTGTTAACGTACAAAACTATCTTAGTTATTTGAGAAACTTTATAGGAGACCTAGATTTGTCAACCCGAAAGGAAAGACGCACGAACGAGAAATATGTTAAGGATAATAGAACAGAAGCACGTACAGTATTCCAATGAATCACCAATGGCGGCCATGTCAAACGTATGGATGTTCTTATCAACAAATACAAAAAATGAAGGGGTTGTCCATCCTTAATACTACCTACTGATGATTTCTTTAGTGAACTTTTATTAATA
Organism: Mopalia vespertina; assembly: GCA_030265115.1. Taxonomy (NCBI): domain Eukaryota; kingdom Metazoa; phylum Mollusca; class Polyplacophora; order Chitonida; family Mopaliidae; genus Mopalia; species Mopalia vespertina. The sequence continues at coordinate 24,935 of JAQQZZ010108124.1, read as the reverse complement.
TTCATGAATTAAATTGTAGCCAATGTATTTGAAAAAGCTGGTAGTGTGGACTATCGTCTGTTTTCGCGAATGGTTCCTCGCCACGGTTCTGTACGTAGAGTACACTGGAGGAAATCGGCTTTATATACCTCGAGTCAGAAGCTGCCTTTCGACACCATAGGTTTGGGTTGTTCTTAAAACAAGCCAGACTTATTTCTGTAACGTCCTCAGGCAATTCAATGGTGACGTCACGTCGCCCAAAAATGGTTTAACGTTAGTACACCTTTGCTTTCCACTTCCGATCAAGAGTCGAAAGTGGTGTCATTTAGTAAAGACATTATGTAAAATACCCTTAACGACAATCAAGGAATCAAACAATTTTGTTAAAAGTACATCGTTTTCCCTTTAGGGCTTCCCACGGTTGCAATCATGTAAAAGCTTCTAACACGAGGCACAGACTGTAAAACAGATGCGCTATAATTTGATGTTAAGAATAAAAGTTATTACAGGTGTCATTTTTTCTGTTTGCCAATAATTATTTTCTCTATAAATTGAAAACAAGATATTACTTTTCTGACAATTTGTGCCTATAAAACTAAACTGTAAATCTCCCAAAATGCCACTTTAAAGAAATAAGGCAAACAGTCGAGAACTAATGTTTTTCTGGTAATGCGTTTGAACAGCTTAAATGTATTGATTATGTTTCGGACACATGTGGCTAAAAGAGCACACAATCTACTATTTTATTAGCGTACGACATCGCTGTTGAAAATTTCTGGTTTTCCCCATTATTAAGATCTACATTTGTTCGCTAATGCGGTTCAAATGTATGGCTATAATCAATTTGTACAAATTAATCGAAGGCTGGACATCTGTGGCTCCTCGCTTCTTGTATACATCATGAGGGACTCTGAGCCGTCTGAGCTTTTCAACGTAGACCTCAGTCTAAGAGAGACGGCACTCAATTGCAACATGATTTCAGACATATGGACGTATTGTACTGGTCCCGAACTAAGCATTTCAGAGAATGAGCTATTTTGAATATCAATAGGAACATGATTGAATTAAAGTTATTTTGGTTCAGTTGAAGACTTAAATATAAGAGTAGATTTAAAATATATTTAACAGACACAGGTACTCGAAAAACAAAAACAAACAACAACAATCCAGGAAGTAATGCAGTAGTTCGGCATTAAAACAGTAGTATTATTTTTGTTTAACATCAATCTTCTTCATCTGTATTTTGGCCGTTTGATTTGTGGCTTAACAACGTACTTACGACTATTTCAATCTTTTGATGGCGTGCCAGCCCCATGGTATACTGTTTAACAAACAATAAAACGGCGGGACAATTAAAAGACACAGTATGCACATCACAAACTGATACGCTTCGTGTTGCCCTTTAGCTCTGGAAGTTCTAGAGCAACTGGAAGCCCCCTCTTGGCGATTGGCATCGGATATACACGAGGAAACTCTCTTGAGAACTCAGTGTTAATTTGTGAGTTTCTAAATCACCTCGAAAAGAGCTAAATATGAACTTACCAGACACCAAGAACATTCTTTGGCGACACCAGAGTCTCACTTTCCACATTCATCGCTCTGTAGTTTGCATATTTTATTAAATCTAGTTGTATTATCTTATTTTCGTGTGTAGTTTCGGCTGACTGTAATGGGATGCACAGAGATCTTATTTGTATTAAGCATCTATAATTTCCTGTAGGTGTCTTAACAAGTGTATTAGTGCATTGTTTTGTACAACACAACCATATGTTTATTGTAACGAAAATGTGTTTAGCCAATTGCATTCAGCCTTAGTTGTGGAAATGAGTTGCAGAAAGAATTTCGCTACATTTCCAGGCTATTATATTCGCTACGAATGACGTTAACAAATATCCCTCTGTAAAAACCAGGGCATTGTTCCACAAAGCAATTTTAGCCTCTGTTGATCTTAATTACCATGACGACCCGATACCTCCACTACTGGTCGCCATGACAATTAAGATGAACTATGGCTAAGATCGCTTTGTGGAACGGGCCCCTGATATTTATATAGTTGGCGCTTACGCCAACGTCCGGATCTTATTGGGGTAGGAACTATCAGAAATGTTACACATATTCATACAATTGCTTCAGAGGTTTCCAACGTATTCTTTAAATTGGCAAACAGAAAATGTAAAAATAGAGGGTTGAAAGTATATGTGCTTTGGATTGTTTTATTTATATTTCACAAAGAAATAATGTCAAAACACGTGTGTACTTACACTTCATGGCCATCGATTAGTTTAATTAATAATTACCACCACACAATCCAAATTGATTGCAAATCAGTCCAACAACGTGTAAGTGTTTTATTCTGCGAACGTCTCTTTGCTATGCTTTGTCATCGAGGGAGTGTAGGCAATTCTATTATCAACTAATTGCAATGGGAGTCTCGGGAAATTGGCCAGGGAGGTCATTTTAAACTTGCAAGACGGTCCTCTGACGTCACAGCATTCGTGATAGCGGAGCTTTTAAATGACGTCAAACACATTTTTTCATTGTGACGACTTTAAAAAGTCTATGAATCTCGCCCGTTTTGACGTCAGAGGACCGCCTGCAACGCCCCCTTTTTGGCATTACGAGACTCCCATTGGCTTCACATACCTTATGAATAGCCCATTCTGACATATGCCACAGTCAAAAAATATTTCCCCGGAATGAAAAGCTTTGAAGCTATGTCATGTTAAGTTTCATTTGGCAACATCGGTAAAATAGTACTCAGAGACTTGGCATTTTACGTCTCGTAACAATTATGGACACGGGTTTATGTTTTCTTATTCTCTACATCTTTGTTATTTTTTAATAGATTCTGGCTGACAAGACTTATTGTTACCCTATACTTATTGCTGGAATGAATAACAATTTCCATTCAGACAAATTTCTATTCACTCCATATGTCAGGGTTATTCCTAATAACTATGGTTTACAAGGTTACAGTTAATATTACCTGAAACACCAGTAGATCATTATTCTCACCGATGAGTTTCACAAAGTACAGTAAACTTACAACTACAAAGAAAGAAACACATGGATATATGGTGATTCAATATTTCGGTTTATTTTAAAACCATTGTCAATGGTGTTAAAATAAACCGAAATATAAAACCCGTATGTTGGTGAAATTAAGTCAAATATACCAACTAGCACTAGATAATGTCAAACATCTACTCGGAATCAACTCCCGGGTTTATCATTCGTCTCTGATGTCCTGTTAAAGAGCAAGATGTAAAAAAAGAGATAATTTCTAATCATTATATCACAAACTTGTGCTAACAGATAATATATCTCGATCTTGATAGAGAGGTCTTTTGAAAACTTTAAGTAGTACTCAGAGACATTTAATTTGTACAACGATTTTGAATTACTAGTATTGCTCTGAAAAAAATTAAAATGACCCTCTTTAAAAAAAATCCATTGTCTTGTCTCAGAAACCCATGTGAAATACATATATAGCATATGCCGACAAAGACTAAAGCATTTGTAATAATCAGCTGAGGAGACACTTATGGAAACATTTCAGGCTTTATAGAGTCTCAAACCAATGGTCTGTTTTAATGAAATTAGTTATAAGTTGTACTTCGTGTGTTGGTTTGTGTCAGTCATTTCCATGTGATAAGCATTGAATTATATATTTCATGAGGAATGCTTTATTTATTGTATGCGTCTGCAAAGAATTGATAGATTTATTGGATCCCTAGTAGGCCTACATCTGTAAATGACACAAAATAATCGAGACGAATTCATTCCTTATACTAAAAAGGTAGGCAGCTCGGCTCAAAATATCCAGTTACACCGCTAATACAGTGTTTTACATAGGTTAGTGGGTCTTAAATGAAAATCAAGATACTCGTGACATTCCTCCTCTCACGACATGATCTCCAAAACAGCTTTGGCCTCTCTTCATTTCCAAGGAGTGAAGCCGTCTTCGATGCCTCTCACGTGGGAAGAAAGTCGTTCTCGACAGGTTTTTTCTCTCATAATATCAACACGTCTACTTCAAAAAATAACTTCAGAATCTGTGATTACAATATAACGAATACAGCTCATCCCTTCCCGGCTTGTGCATTCAGACATAAATAAATAAACATTACGTCGAATTTAACTTATAAATCTGCTTATGAAAATCCAACATCTTCCAAAAGGCCTTGCCATCTAGTAAGTGAAGATACTTGCAGAAATGCAAAAAATAAAATAAAAAATTGTACGTTTGTACAAAAAGGAAAATTTGGCTTATGAGTCTCATAACAATTGTTGATAATGACCGTGTCTTACAGGCCCATTCAATATTTTATCCATGGACCAAAAGAATTATCGTGAAATTAAAACTAATATCAATTATTTTATACAAATAATTATTATTATTTGGACAATCTCGTGTTCAGTAAAAACCACTCCCAAGATTGCCAGAGCTGCATCGTGCGACTCACTCATATACCTGATTATCGACAGACGGGCTCGAACACGTGGACGGTACATGGACGTAGGATTAGTAAGCTGACAGCCGCCGATAATAAATTTAAAAACCAATAAAAAAAACCCGCACCTTATTAAACCTCACAGAATATCAGCACTCTTTCCTGACCAAATTCCACACATCAAACCATGTATATCGTGACCAAATTCCACACATCAAGCCATGTATATCAAACCATATTTTTTCTTTCTTCCGGTTTTGTTTCATCAATTTGCTTATTACTCATACATGTGTGCATGTGATTAATGTTGAACGCACATGCACGAAATAAACAGTCCAATCAAAATGCAGGCCGATAGAAAAAATTATGAAATTATATTCCAGTTAAAATTGGTGAATGAAATGGAACGGCTAAATCGTGAACTTATGATATCAAGTTGAATGTTTTTTTTCGGAAGCTGCCCTCACAGCTAAGGGGAGACACGTAGCCAATCAGTGGTGATGTCTTTGGTATGCGTCTTGGGGGTTATCCTATCTTGTCATTGTCTGTCGCCTGTGACATTGAGGGAGGCTTCCTACAGTCATTGGCTTGGCATGCTGGCTTTTGAGTCAAAAGGGAAACATGACGCTCCATCCCAAATCCCCGGTGTAATATGCGAAGAGGATTTGCTATCAATCAACCAAGCACTTTCACTATGAGCGTATTTCAACGAACGAAAAAATGTAAATTTTATTCCTATACGTATGTATTGCATTACCTAAAGTAATTGGTTATGATATGTTACATTATATTACAGTAGTTAAATATGTTTCTGTTCAAGTTGTTTTAATAACACAAAGGATTAACAGAACCATAACGAATTTGTAAAAACTATACATGGATAAAACAAGTTGATGTTCTACACTGTATAAAATTCAAATGAAAAATACAAAATTATCTTATTATATAATATTTTGAAGAAAGCATATTATTTACAATAGTATCTTATAACGCTCAGACAGTGGATTATATCCTTGTAAACCATAGGCTGCAATAAAACTGTTCAGCTCACAGCTCAAAATAAATAAGCTACAAGTAAGCAATATCACAAATACTTATAAAATGATGTGTTCTTGCATTCAAAGTTTTGTTATAGACCAGAATGTATGGTTTGAAAACAATGGGAGTCTAGTCATATTAAAAATGGGTCGCTGCATGCGGTTCTTTGGCGTCAAAATGGTCGCGATTCGTAGACTTTCCAGTAACGTCACAGTGGATAAATGTGCGTAACGTCATTTAAAAGCATCTCTTTTACGAATGCTGTGACGTCAGACGACCACCTCTTCAGCATTGAATTACCTCCCTTACCCACCTTTCGAGACTACCATTCCCACGGTTTTGTGATGTACTTTAAAACGATGTTACTCGTCACGAAATCATTTACTCTGTTTTTAAATCATTCTTTTCACTGGATACACAGGATCAGGAAATTGTATCTAAGTTGTTTATGCATTTTACTTAGTCGGAACATATAGTTATCGTGTGTAGAGCCCAATTAAAAAAAGTCGGGTGCCACGAACACAATTTCTCACTTTATATTTTGAATAAATGAAGAGAGAAAAATTTGCTTGCCTCCACTGGGATTCGAACCCGGGACCTTTGGGTTACAGGCCCAACACTCTACCAAATTAAGAGTTCTCTAATCTGTTTTTAATGTAACTTTATTTATGACATCCTCCAAACATTTCCACAGTTTGGTCACTGTTTTGAATTCCAATAAATCGATTCTGTATAGATTTTTTCGCTGCCGTTAAAAATGTTGATGGACAGTAACTGCAGATACTAATGTAGGTTGCTGTAACCTATTTAATGAAATTTACATCTACATGAAAATATGTATTCTTATTTATATACGCTAAGAGTAAAGCTCTTGTAAAATAAATAGATATCAAATTTACAACCCGAGAAAACCTAAAAAAAAACAAATAACATGCACCCCCAAAAAATAAAAATACAAAAACCTTCACCAAAAAAAAAGGACAGATTTATTACAGGCTTATACTGAACCATCTTCGTTAACGCCAGCTCGCCTATTTTATATGTGATATTGCCTATGGTGATGTATCAGTCTGAGTGGATTAGAGAGAGAGAGAGAGAGAGAGAGGCGTGGGTGTTTAAGCGGTTTATTCAAGTAGAAAGGTTAGCCTTAGTCGTCTTGATACTCTCACGGGATATCTACTGGATCTGTATTCGAAGATGAAAAACATGGTTCTAACGGAACCCTTTAAGGTTCTTTATTCATGGCTATGGTGGAACCCTTCATGGTTCTGTATGGAACCCTCACAGCAACTATTCAAAGTATTCCCTTTCTTATTATATGAAAGAACCCGCAAAAAACCATTATTTATAAGAGTGTATCAGATAGGGTTAGCATGTGGTGGAAATACTGTTAGCAGCGTTTTTTTATAATATCTGTCCCGGACGAGAAAACGAGCGATTATTGATGTGGTGTGCTGCTGGGAGCTTTGTTTTGTCCTGGTGCTCATTGGGCTAAAGGTTGACAGACAACCGGAAGTCAATATGGCGGGGTGTCCACTGTCAATTCGCGCGCAACTGTTCTATTGCACTGTGTTTTATGTAAAACCGAACAAAAACATAAAGAACAACTCCTTAATTACTGTGTGTGGTATAAGATAACAAGTGTGGCTTCGGGCAGTTTTTATAGCTTGAAGGCGAGGGTTTGTCTCCTTAAGTGTTAAATTAAGTCTGTTTAGCGAACACTCATCCCCTTCTTGTCAGTGTGAATCGCTCATTTAGACAGTTTGATATTTTCACACTGACATATAACAAAATCTTCAGAAAATAAACCAAAGTCAATATTTTATTAAATTTAATATTTATTGTCTTGAATTGGAACAATAAGACGTATTCAGTAACATTAACATTGAATAATGCGAGTAATACACAACTGCATATGATTTATTTCAGTTCTTTTAAAGAGAGAATGAGAGTTATTAATTTTAATGGTAATGGGTAATTTATTCCATTCAATTGGAGCCTTAGTGTTGCACGTGTGAAGTGATAAAGTGATTATGTGAAAGGGACGGTGTTAATTCATATATGATGTTGCGGGATGTGTGCCTGAAATAGGAATGGGCAGAGGGATTCATTGTTGTAATATTATAGTAAAATTGATGCGTGAATAGGTATAGCAGGAACATGATTATTAGGGGAAGTGGTAATATATTATTTTATAGATAGTTCTGTTGTGATCTATACAATTTAATTACTTTGATTGATATTTTACAAGTTTACAAATTTTAGACGTTCAAAGACGTGCTGTCTTGATAATCAGGTAAAGCGGCACAGTGAGCTGGCTGAATGGCAACTCTATTAAAAGCTTGGCTATTGTCAATCAAGTACAAGTTTTGCATTATTAGTTTTGTCAATGTTATAAAGCCTCTGCATGTGATTAAATAACATCTTGTGTAGGCGTATGGCTTGTATCCTTGGGAGTTAGAAACTGTGATTGTAACCTTGTATATATCTGCGATGTGTCCATGGAGAAGTCTAAAACAGCTCCCTTCTGTGCAGTTAATATCATCATGTACCTTGATAAATATGCAGGTATCGATTAGATATTATAAAAGTATACAGGTTAATAATCTGTTCCAACTAAGGGAAGTTACTGCTGGTACACCGATTATTTAGCTTTATAAACGAAAATTTTAAATTGTCCCAATATTAAATAGTCCTAGCTGTGTGTATCTGTAACCCTTGTTTAGTCTTCAAAAATGTATGTATTTAAAGTGACCTCTCGTACCACATTGAAGGGTCAGAGTGAATAAAACGAATGAATGAATGGTATCGGAACTGATATACTACTTGTCAATGGATCTAGAGGTTCAAAACGCCTTGTGTATTTTTATTGTATTGAAACGAAATTGTGTTTGCCCCAACCGGGATTTGAACTCGGGTCTCTGGCTTGCGTGGCCAGCGCTTTAACTGACTGAGATACAAAGGCTCGCGGTAGAACGGTCACGAATTTTCATCTAAATGAAGGCGCGAATCTTTCTCTACCAGAAGCCCTCACACAGGGTCAGTAACTCTTTGTGTAGGTAGGCCTATTGATGCTTATACCGTGTTGTCCGCGGTTGAGTCAAAATACCAATAAAACACCCAAAATGGGCTTTTACTCCAAACAATTGCAAATTTGCTCCAATGATTATTGACATCAAGACCCATTTGACGTTAAAAGTGGTTTCTTGAGTAAATCCTATATAGAGTAAAACTATTTTATTGTAAGGGTTGTCAAGTCATTCACATGTATCGAGTTCAACAACAGATACATGCTTAAGTTTGATGATTATTGGACGGCGTTATAATAGCCGAACGCCATACTATCTCCACACTCACATAATGCTGCTTTTGAACAGTGAATATTGGCATCGCAAATTGCAGGTTAAACACCTCAGTACAAATGCTAACACTCGTCCCATCAAAAGTGGCGGACATAATTTCAGATCTGGCTACTGTGTCTGTCTTTTTTTTTTTAATGTTGCTATTTTTAATCCAGTAATCAAACGTTGACCGTACATAGTAGGAAAAACTTGTACTTGAACCCAGCAAAACAATCCCCTGAAGAATTTAATGCAGCCAGCGTTTCTTGTTTTCGTTTTAAAGTACACCTTTAAAAGCCCCAATCTTGGTTTAATAGCCCTGCTATCCTTCGATGGCATACAACATGGAGTTACGAAACACTTAAAACTGTTTTGCTTGAATGCCTGGTGTAAAAATAGGTATCAAACCGTAAACACAGACAAATTATAAAAGCTCAATTATAGAGAGAAGCCTCCTGGAATTGTAAGCAAGCGGTGATTTGTCTACAAACGTTGGTAAGCTTTTAAACTGGGTGTTTACCCCAGGTAAAATGTGTTGCTTGAATATCTTCTGTAAAACAGGCATCAAGCAGTAAACACAGTCAAATTTATATAAGCTCGATTATATTAAGAAACATTACGGAATTGCAACCAAACATTCATTTGTGTAAAGTTGGTTGGCTTTAATATTCTGTTGTTCCATAGTACGGTTTTGCCAGACGCTAAAAATATTTGCGTTGACTGGCTGGTGTATCAAGTATTAAACAAAACATATTTATTCCAGCTCTATTATAGGATAACGTATACTGGAATTGTAACCTAACGTTCTCTTGTGTATCGTTAGTGGGACTTTATTCTGTGTTGCTTTCTTCATTGATTAGTGTTAAGCGTTGTGCTGAATTATGAATGGTGGAATACGGACAAGGATCCCACAGCAATCGATATAGACAAGGGTAAAAAAGTATGCACCTTTACTGGATGTATTCACAATAGCTAAGTGGTGTAATGTTAGAAATATTACCGCTATCTCTGCAGTCCAACACAGGCATTTGGTGGATGTAGCGGACCTCAATTGATTTGTTCGATAGGCATTGGTTGACAGTAAAATAGCAAACTATATCACCAAACCAAAAATCAAACAACCGACTAATCAATCATCTAAAACAAACCCAATCGATCAATCATAAAATCAATATCAATGAATCATTCAATGAATCAATATATGAATAAATTATTGGGTCACCCAATGAAGCAGTTAATGCTTTATTGATGAATCAATCAGTGAATCGATCAATCAATCAGTCCAAATATGAGATGCCCACCATGGGGTTATTTTACGTAAGTGTTCAGTTCTGTGAAATCGACTCCAGATGCGTAAGTAGGAGCCTGTTATTGTTTGGAATTTTATGGGCGTATCGATTATTCAAGCGGAATAATATTAAGAAAAATTGGAAATGAGACAAACGTTGATAAAACGAGCGTTTAACACCCAGTTATGTGCTTTTGTTTGTTTTGGGTAAAAGTTCGCTTCTAGGTTCACAATCAGAAACATTGCGAAGTTTATTCCACACTTATCTTATTTTGAAGCTGTTGAAATCACTTTTGAAGTATATCATATATTTTCTTTAAAAAAAAAATCTATTACACTTTGTATTTAAGGAAATCCAGTCCACCTCGGAGGTTAACATCCTATCTGGTTAATAGTCATTATCGTTTCTTAATGTCCTCAATACATTTATGCCAATGGCCCTTCAGTAGTCTATTGATTTAGTGCAGCCTTTCTACTTAAGCTGCTTAAACGCCTACTCTGCTCCTAATCCACTTAGGGCGAACAACTCCATGGGCATTGCTGGCTATAAGACAAGATTTTTCACTTAGAATCGCTACGATATTACTCTCTCCGCAAGTGCTGTCTCCAATATTAGAAGATAAATTTTTAAAATCCATGTTTTGTACTTGCCCTGTATTTCCATTACCAGCTCTATGTCCCACTCCCGTTTAACGCTTCATTAAATTCACACAAACACGATTACTAAAGAGATGCGCGTCTTAAAGTAATTGGAAACTTCAAAGATTTCGTTATTTTTATGTTATTGTTTTGTTGTGGAAGTCAATCGGAATGTTCAATAACAAATTGTGTTTGATGTTGTACTTAATGATACTTCACATATTTAGCGGCGTGCCTGCATAGTGGGTGGTGAAAATCACCTTCAACGCACCTATTAGAAATCAAAACCAAACAGGACAATCACAAGAAGAAAAAGAGAGACGTCACAAAGAATAAACTTCTCGTTGCCCCTTACCTGTGACAGGTAAAGATATTGAGACACTCGTTAACATTGACACTAAAAGTATCCTCTCCTGGAAGAATACGGAGGTTAACCCCAATCAAGTAATCAAACAATCTTCTGGATGAAGCAAATATTTTAAATATCTGTATTTGATTAATATTTATATAGTCAGCTTAAATCGACTTACTTGTAAAGATATTTTCACTTTTTTGTCTAATTTCTCTTTGTCGGGTACTTTGTAATATTGTTGTGCGCATAGTATAACTCTACTTGATGGATGGATGTAGATTTACAAACAGACGTAAAATGTCAAACGTTAAAAACGGAATGAGACCAGGATTTGATAGAGCGAGGGCATTTTGAGCATTTCTAACCAAGTTATGCGGATTCCAACAAGCGAACTTTCCAATTTGAACAGTCTTTGTTGTTAATATATAAAGAGTACGGGAACAATACACTACAGGAATCTATAATATTGATTAATATAATTGTCTCCCGTGTTTCGTGATTAAATGGGTATAAAAGTATTTACTGAATCAATGGACCACAGTCAAACCTTAAATACTACAAAGATACACTGTAAAGGTCACGTGGTTTATTGTATAGGCGACTGGTTACATTGTTTCTGAGCTGTTTGATTAGCTTACATATTATAGTACTTTAATTGGGCTCCACTGTTCGTTTCTTGTTATCCTTATGTCTATGTATAAACAGTCTCTTCGTTATTTCTTGTTCCAAATATTATAGGTCGAAACAACATAACGCAACCTATTAACTAAACACGTGAGCTGATGGAGACGCTACGAGTGATATAGTGTCTGGATAAGTGTTCCCACCTTATTGTTGTTTAATATATGTTTCAAACATATACACAATCGGTGCTTTTCGATAGCTTGCCATAGCAGTAGGTACATTGAACGCGTTAAAAATCACTGTTAAAAATCACTGTTACAGTACTACTTGTTCGACAAATATCAAGTGCCAGACTAATGAGAATAATAATAACAATAGCATTAAAACACAGATAAATGTTATAAAACAGATCAAGGATGGAATTGTGTTTTAACTGTTAAAAACGTTGACAGTTTGCAAATTGTTTCCGACCGGAAGCGTTGGCGTTGTTGTACAGTTACCAGTTCCGGCTAATCGTGTTGTTTTTGTTTTGTGATGTTTATTTTTTCGACATTAATGAAACTTGACTGTAACGTAGACCAACATGTGTATGACGTAATCATGAAAAGCATTACATAACAAATAATTAAACTAATGCAAATGTTATTCGTGAAATAACATTGACTAAATGAGAGAGCTTTTGTCAATTTCCCTAGATGACAAAAGAAACTATAAAATCCTTTTACGGGTTTTTAGTGTGTATGTTCTAAACGGTTGTCTTTTAGGTTTCCCTTTATCTCATTGACCGACAGCCAAAACAAAAAATTGATAGGCGACTTAGCTTCATTTCTTCTGTGAATCTTGAATAAGAAATTGGCAAAAAGACGGCGTAGATTTATTCTTTGTCATCTATTATTGACAACCTTGCCGATAACCCAGCGCACTGAGTATGCACATCTGTCATACACTATGTAAACGCAGTGCTGAGCAAGATATGGTCGTAGAAGCAGGAGAAGTAGGAATAAGTAGACATACTTATTGACGTTATAATACTGACACACGAAGCTTGGTCAAATCTCGTATTTATGAGGCTATATACCATCAGCACTCGGGCATCCATGTTTATTTGCGTCTTGGTTAACAATACATCTACTTGGCACACAATACATCTAGTGAATGCCCAGAGGCCTCTGTAAAGAAGGCTTGGCCTATGGGCTCATCTCACATCACCGAAAGCATTCAAGACAGGTATGGTGCAAACAGAAACAGAAACATTTAACGCGACACGAAAACGTATATGGAAAGAAGTACTATCCAACATTCCCAATTCACACGGTAGAATAGACAAACGTTTACTGCAAGAACGTAAAAAGTATGTTCCCAACGCCCTAACGAAATGCCTAGATTTAAGATCAGCTGACAGATTTGCTCATAGCGATGTGTAACTGACATTTAATGAGACGAAATCGCCCAAAAGTAACGTTCTTGTCACACAGAATAAAGGATTTGTAAACATTCTTTTTCTCAGAAAGTAAAATTTAGAAGATTATTTTTAATTATGCGCCTTGTTTTGAATAACAACAGAAAAATATTTAATAAGGGTTGAGTGTCTGTTTTAAATTTCATTTTCTTTGTTTTTCATGAGTAGCATAATTTGTTTTTTAAGGGCATTTCATTGATATGCCGAATTTGTATTGCTCATGACTTGCCATAACCAGGCAAAAATCACTCGGCGATATTCCCATACACCGGTAAACTTCAATTTGATACACGGGGTTCTACCATGACCGTGAATCTGAAAACACGACACAAAATTAAATCGAACTCTTCGGTTGAAATATTTTGTTGAAGATGTGTCATAGCACTGCTAACTTTAAGCCCGTATTGTATCAAATTGAATCCTAGCAAACGTGCACTGTTAGACAGGCCGCTTCTCTGAAATGCCAGTTTCTGACCAGGATGTTATTATGAAGTTCCTATACCACCTAAAAACGCGGAAGCAAATTTGTCAGGTTGTTACACACTAATACGAAATTCTGCAGTGAGCTAGATAGCTATTGGCTTTGCAGGAAATAAAATGAAAACGATTGTTGGTGCTCATTGAATTAAGGATGCATTTAATGCAGTATGTCGTATATATTTCATACTATACACGGTGTCGTCCATTAAAGCAAACTAGCATTGTATGTGTGTAGCGTGAGCTTTCTTGGAGTTTCGAAATCTAATAGGAACTTGAGTGACAACAGCTTGAAGACATGAAGCCACGCGTAAATTAGAGATGAACTACTTGCCCTTTCGTTTGACGGCTGTCTCTTGTTAAGTGCAAGGCATCTTTGATTGTGAAAACAGTAAGCTAAACAACCAGGAATAAAATAGCCTGTTTTTCTTGTGTGTGTCAAAACATGACACAGTTGTTCAGACAGGGCGTGATAAAATCTGGTCTGCGCCAGGGACACGCCACTTCTGTGACAAACTTAAATATCGACAGCTTCACAGCAAGTAGTCATTGCCTCTCCTGGACACTCCTGGCAGAGATTTCTACCTGCCAATGTAATGCTTTCAAGACCGCGCTTAGTAACAAACGTTGAGAAATATGTTGAGCCCTTCAGCAACAGTTCACAACTATCGTAATTAATCCAATATCATTTCATTGGAGACTGCTCAACGCTGATGCTGCGCTAATATTGTCACCAGAAACTCTTTGGTGGCTCTGTTGAATTTATTCAGCGTGAAATAACTTATATAGCTGACGACGATGTAGAATAAAATCGGACACCTAACGTTAAGTTAGATAGAGTTAAATTCACTAGTACACCAACATAACCAACCAAGTAAGTAAAATTGGTTTATTAATTAATAAACCTAACCGTATCTTGTCTGCACATGTTAATACTTTGCACATTTTATTCTTATATATAAGTTTGCTTCCGGAGACAATTTAGATCAACTAAAGAGCCTGGAGTACCTGGCAATGTAAAACAATTGGACAAATGTTGGTTTGCCACTATGTTTTAGGATTTAAAATTGTGTCTTATAATCATGTTTGTCAGTGCCGTCGACAAGAGGTGGTTTCTTCCAGAAGTTGTACCGAAACGAGTCAGTACGAACCAGGTTTCCGCCACTGCTTCACCGAACTCGTCAACTTCCCGCAAAAAAGCAAACTCTTGCTAAGATCAATTCGGTGCAATGCCATGAATATGTTTCTAGTGCCAGCCTACACGGGGAATGTCCTTTGGTTGTAGTGCCAGCCTACACGGGGAATGTCCTTTGTTTCTAATGCCAGCCTACATGAGGGATGTTCTTTGTTTCTAGTGCCATACTACATGGGTGATGTCCTTTATTTCTAATCCCCGCCTACACGGGAAATGTCCTTTTTTCTAGTGCAAGCCTACATGGGGGATGTCTTTTGTTTCTAGTGCCTGCCTACACGGGGAATGTCCTTTGTTTCTTGTGCAAGCCAACATCTGGAGTGTTCTTAGAATGACCACTAGTATGCCTAATAATGCGCGGTTGCTATTCCAGCCGCAAATAGCCACACTTACACAACCAGAGCATATCGAAGTGTGATTTTCTGTCGAAAAATAATATTCACAAAATGTTCATTGAGGAAAGTTTGACTACGCATGTGTCTTAGTAAGAGGGCATGCGGGCCAGGGTGTTTCCAGGAGTTTTGTGCGGTTTCCCGTAACATCAATATTGGCAACATCGATATATAAACTTAATAACATCAAGTATGATACGGCGTTAATCACTTAATAAATCAATTTTAAAACTACCCTTGCTGGTATAATATATCTGTTTAATGCTGAAATAATTTAACGAAACCTCTGATTTGCTGCACACATACACATATTTAAATGCACGGATATAGCGCAGACGAAACATCGTCCTGATGAGGCCAATTGGTGTTGTGATTAAAGTCTAATAACCAGACAAATAGAAGCAACCATCTTAACAACATGTACTAATACATTTACTAAGGCCGTCTACTTTGCCCGGAACACAAATTGTTTGACAAATATGTCGCGCTAAATTACATTCCAGGTTGTGTTTATGACGTATCACTCTCCTCCAGTATTACTGCCACACGTACAGACAAACGTGCATCGACGAGTCAAGTGGAATAACCTAATAAACACAAATTAGTTCTAGTCTGTTATTAACCTGTAATAAGACGTAACATATCATTGGGCCGCAATATAAAGTCCACCAACATGCACTCAACACTAAAAAGGAAAAAAATCAATCTTAGGTTTTTCTCGTCTGGATAGAGGCTTCTTAGGGCGGCTTCAGCCACGACCGGAAGTTATCACAGTGTAGTGACATTACGGAACAGAGCCAGAAGAAAGATCCAGTCGACTTAATGATATTATGTCAAGGAAGTTTGCCGATGATCTAGGTTTAGGGCGGTAATTTAAAGCTATTTATTTGTATAATGATTTCCATTAAGTATCTTCTCTCATACTTTTCTTGTGTCAAATTTAATGGAAGAAAAAAGCTAATTGACAGAAAACAGAACCTTTCTCCCAAATGGGAAAGTACTGGCTAAATACGTACAAACTGTGCTGAGGGGGAGAAGATCTAGGTTTATATTCCTCAGTCCCCCACCCACCCCACTCTCGCCCCCTTTCGAACCCCCTCCACAGACGCTAGCACATAAATAAATATGCGGTGCAACATACATGTTTCTATGTTTGCTGCAAATAGAACACACATCTGCTTAATAAAGTCATACAAAGGAGGGGAGGGGGTAGATTTGAACTGACGTTTATCCATTCAAAAGGAATATAGCATATAGATAAGCTAATTGTATCAGTAAGACACAGATAAAGGAGGTGTTAGTGCTAGATGTTGCGTTAGACAAGGTAGTATAACACACATTAAAACAGATTAGATCACAAAAGTGTCACTTGAGCTATTGGTATATAAACTAAAAACTACATATTATGAGAAAATTGGCCAAAGCTTGGAACACGTTCTTGTTATTTCGGCTGCGGAGTAGTCACACAAAATAAAATGCCCTTTTACTTATTGAGAGAAAGGGCCGAGCCGAGGTTGAGTGCTTTAATAGTTTGTCGGATTGCTGATTCTACCGCCATGTTCCAATGTCGACCTCAGCAATATGAAAAAGTCATTCGACGTTACTCCGTTAATCACTGGGGTGCGTTTAGAAGTTTCTACTCGGTTTTCCACTGGTTTAATTAAGGCAGGTTAATAAGTGGACAATCCGTCCTCATTGAAGTGAATTACCCTTGAGTACGATGTGACACCCAAATCAAACAAGCAAAATGCTTTATTGACACTTAAAGAAAATGTATTAGGTGTGACGAATAAGAATTTGAGAGAAGCAGTTGTTGTGACATAGACAGGAAGTGTCCTGGCGGCTTCCATGTCCAAGAATAAGTTGTGATTATATTCTTTTTGAAGCACATTCTTTAAAATATTCTTTAATATTGACTCAATTCACCAGACTATTGGCTAAATCAAGACTTAGAGCTTTAAGGCCTTCCGTCCAGGATCGTCAGTCCGGGGTTTACAACGAAGGTCATGTTGTAGCACTGAATGAAAATTAACTTTCCAAGTTCCAACATAATGGAAACGCTTCACATCTTGTTGTGTTTGTATGAATTATTGTTGGAATACACCGCCGTCATATAAGCGAAATACCCTTAAGCACGGCGTAAAACACCAATCAATCAATGTATCGTAAATGATGTCACATATTGAAGTTTAACATTGGATGACGTCACTTACGATAAGAATTTGTCCAAGACACATAATGAAAATGTCCCCCGTGTCGTATTTGGTTGACAGTGGCATAACGTGGATACCCTTACACAACTAAAATGAATTTGCGTTATAGTTTATGTTTGTTATTTAATTACATACTACTCAGGCCTTACAGCCACTAAATATATTTATTTACAGCTATACATCATACGAACTGTCAGGTCGAAGATAAGAAAATGGAAAATTAGTTATATATAGAATAAAGTAGACAGGCACTTTGTCTTTCTCGAAAAAATATTACGCTTGAGAAAAATGTATATGCTTATTAAGATACCAGTATGAGTATTAACTACAAAATAATTATAAAATTGGTAACTTGGGATATTCTTGTTTTTACAGAGTCACTTGTTATATGCGAACGATCTGATAGTTACTAGCTGTTTGTTATTGCTATACGAGCTTCTAGGCATAGTGAGAGTTTACAGAAGAAACAGTTAACATACAGCAATATAATCGCTTGATAATAATTTGGGTGTATACGCCTACGTCTTACTGTAGGATATTAGACATATCAGTAGGTAAACTCTGGCAGTAAGTATGACTGAACGTAAATAGTAGGGGACAGAGGGGGAGGGGATTTAATATAATCCTGGTTTATATTTTGGACAACTCCGTTGGCTTTTTGCTACAAACCATTATTCTGTTAAACATCAGGAGAAAAGTTCAAATAAGTTTTCTTGAATTTTCTCAGGAGAAGTGTAAAAATATAGTTGACTTCTTAAGAATATCACAATATATATAACATTTATTAAGAATATAAGGGTTCATATTCGACTATTCTACAGCTACTGCTATAAGAGTCCAGTTAAAAGTTTTTTAAAAAATTCTTGAAATTATAGATTTGACTTCTCAACGGAAACAAGGATTACACATGAAATATAACATTAAATAAGAATTTATAGTAAGTATTTTTCAGGTTTACGTGTAAGAGTACACAGCCGCTGTCCGGTTTGATGAACTTTACTGTGGGTTTTTATGAAAGCCATTAAACCTTAATACATCAGTAGTTTCACTCATATAGGTGATAAATGTGAAAATACATTTATCATAGAGTCACTTAAGATGTTCTTGACTCGAAGACATTGGAGCAGTAAAAAGGCTCAAATAAATCAGTCCTGACATTGACCGACTCTCTGCCATGTACATTTTCAGAAGAGCCTTATAGAAAAAATCGCCAAATAAACTTAAGCATGCGATACCAACTCATAAGCCAGCCGTATGAACGTATCATGTTATAAGGAACAGCCCTGTCGTCATGTTCTGAATTCATGTGACATAAAGTAAGTAGATTGGTCAATATGGAAATAGTATTGGCCTAAGTTTATGATCATCAAACAATAATTTAATCCCGAAAGGACATTCACTCCTTATATTATGTAACCTTGTCTTGAATATAGCTTGCATTCTACTGTGATAGCGGTGTCAATCAAATTAATCCTCACTTATTCATATTATAAATTAAAAGAAAATTTCAAATAGATCATATGTAAATACCAACTGAAGATATTAAAATTTGCTTGAAACTTTTACTATATAAGTAGCGAAGGTTGTCGAAAATACAACTCTCGCCGACTATTTGAGTCTTCTGGTTGCAGTTGTCGAATAAATCGACAAAATGGTCTATAAAATGAGCGATTTTATTAACTGCAAAAAAAGAACAATCAATCAATGAATACCATCATTGACGACTTTCTAAACGACGCAAGCGTTGTTTGACGCGAGATTTGTGGAGACTTCATGATGATAAATACCATCCCACTGCAAATAAAGAGCTGATAAAATATTGGCTTACCTGAGTCTGTTAATCCGATCATGAAGATCAAGAGGATCAGAGAATGAATTTCCATTTCCAGGTAATCCAGTTGATCTTGAAGGTAAGGATTTAACTCCACAGGACCGACTTAAGTCTTCTTAACTAGCTAAGTGGCGTCATAAACGGAGCTGGTCTTAAAACGGGATTTGTCACTAAAGATAGTTGATAACCTGATGTTAATGGAAAATTTTTGGTGTTGACGTTTGTTAAAACTATCCCAATCAAAGATTGAACATTTTCAGATGACATAAAAACTTACAAAAATTCAAAAAATATTTAACATTGAAGATCAGACTAACACATATATAACACCCTAATCAAAATCCTTGGCACTTTCTTGAGTAAGTATCTTAGTCCCGGGTAAGGGAATTTGTTGATGGTAAAACCCTTCGAGTTTGTGTGAGATACGGTCAATTCAATACTGTTAATCCCAAACCGTCTTGAAAACTCGTCAAAATATTTCAATTAAATGGCAAATGCATTTGTCAAGATAATCGAACAACACATGCAACTGTTTAAACTTACAGAAAGTTTTGGAGAATTGTCAGGACTGAAATAGTCAACACGATTCTACTTAAAAATACTCTTTTGGTAGAAAATAACTTTTTTTGTATCCAGTACGTCCTTTAAAATCGTTGAGGAATCAAAGAACACATTTTTTAACAAGCCCTTCACAAAACTCCATATTCCTTGAACAGTTGTTCGGAATCAATGTGGAATTTTACACGAAGTGCTGTAAAGCAGGAGGGCCAAAACAAATCACTGCTACCGGCCTGACAACGCGTCAATCAGAGCTGTTGCTGATAGAAGAACGAGATGTCAAAGAAAAACACTGTTCAAACAACTGCAGAACCGCGAGGTATGGTCTGGCAATATTGGCTCAGAATGAACAGTGACGCCAAGCGCTATGGCAGTCCTAGTGTTACCGGATCACAAGCAGCGATGTGTCTTATCCGCCAGGGAAACTGCCTCGATACAGGGGAACTCCGTTTAACCGTGAAGAACAACGGCCATCGATCGTCGAAGGCCCTAGGCGGAAAACCCAGCACTCCAAGTAGACGCTTGAATCCAGCGAGCTGTCTGAACTGTGGTCGGAACTCACTCAAACCATTAGAGGCGATGATACAAAGACATACATTTTGATGATGATAGATTAAAGGTCTTTTCGGAAAGATATCTACGAGAAATTGATCTTATACAGAAAAAGACCTGTTCAAAGTTTAAACAAATTCATAACACTTAAAACATATTTCTGAACGATCGCCAAATCTGCTCTCGATAGCATCTCATCATCGTGCACTCCAGATTTAGACATAAGTTGGATCGTGCTGTTTTCCTGCTGACAAGATTGATTTGTTTTTGTTCGAAGAAAAATATAATAGTAGAGGAAACACACCATTTTTTTCTACTGATGAAGTGCAAGTGTTAACATTTCAAGCTCGGCAACTTTTTTTAAGGGCAAACCATTTCTTCAGTTCTGCTAACATTAATGTTACAGTTTTTATAACGTTTGTAATTTTTACCAGCCGCCTCACGAAATAATAAAGTTAGATAATAACGCTATATAGTTTTTAAAAATACATAGATTACCAGTATTATCTTACACCGATCAATTCTTCCTGTACAGTTAAAAATAGGTTGTATCTATAGACGCACAGAACAGTAAAATTCCGAAGTCGAACATTTCTCTTTATTTGGTTACTGAGGGAATATTGTACTTTATTAATCTGTGGATTTTAGCTTCCAATTCTACCTTGTTACTAAACCATGCATACATAGACACAACCAATCGTCTTTATATCAAACTAATTTGTGTGTTGAGAATCTAGAGGAGGACTGCATGGTTTTACTGTAGGTTACACGTCTGTTAACCCTCATGTCGGCTCATCTGAGCCAATCAATAACTAGCTTTAAACACTTTCAAAATGAGCAGCAGTGGTATGTCGATGATTGGCCGACAACTTACTGTTTAGCTCTCTACAGAGAGTGAAGGGGGTGCTTCATTGGTTAATGAATAAGGACCTAATCGACTTTTGGAAAATACAGATCGGTCTGTTAGTGGCGGATTGAGGAGGGCGTCAGAGAAGGGGAAAGCGTTTTCTGATTCATTCAAATATCAGATTTTATATTTTATGTTTGGGCCCGCTTAGACGCATGTTAGACTCTGCAAAGGAATTTGGCTTCGTAGTTATATTTCTGTGTTACCACAACACATAATATAATATAATATAATATAATATAATATAATATAATATAATAAGAAAGGTCAATATTCAACTGACAATAATCTCCAATATGTTGGTGCTTGACTGTTAGAACACAGTTTAAGATAAATGGACGCATTCTGGAACTCCTTGATGGAAGAAGGAATGCACGGACATTGTATCCATAGAAACATAATTGTCATTTTAACATGCAATTGCATTATAAGTGAAATGATAACGTAGCTTAAATATAGCTTATGTATTCTACGTTAAATAGATGTCTATAGTTCACATGGACACACGTTTATTACACAGATGTGAGGCATTCAGCCTATAAAAGTCTAATTAACCAACTGTGTGTCTTAACTCAACTCTACTATGACCTTTGTTATTTGTTGGGAGTCTTTCAACTTTTATTCTGCAATTAGCGTCTCTTCTGGGAACGTACATTACCATAGTTAGGACATAAAAGGTCATAAATAAGGGTAAGGAGATGAGTGGTGTATTGGTAGGAGTCATTAGGATGCGGCATACAAGAGAACATCTGCTAGCATCAATTCTATATTCAACAAGACGATCAGGATTCATTGATTGGTTGGTTGGTTGGTTGGTTGGTTTATTGAGTGATTGATTAATGTTCGACGACGCGCTTTCTCATAGACAGGTTTGGGATGCACACCAACAGTAACACATACACAATTATATAAGTGTTTTTCTCTTTATGGATTTGGTATAATGTTTCTCTCGCGTAACTAATACCGCAGAAATACGCTCGGAATATACTGCCCTTAGCCAGTATTATCAAGAGATCAGCTAATGAGGAGAACAAAATCACCCCCAGAATGATATTTAGTTTAACTGTATGTGGTTTGCATGCGTGACAAGTGGCCATTTGAAAGGCGATACCGTAAGGAAAATAGATTGGTTTGTTTGGAAAAGCGATTAAAGTAGAGTGCTGACGTGTGGTCTTACCTTTTTTTAGTTTCAGGATGTGTGTTATCTTATGAAGTCTAGACAGGGACAAATCCATTTTTCAAATGAATTTTGAAGGCTTTACTTTTTTAATTTTTATTTTATTTTCCTGGAATGTAGGAGTCATCCGCTTTATAAATGCGAAGAAAAAAACTCGGTTTTTTTGCCAACAGAGCATTCTAGTTACTATCAGACATTTAAAAGGCGTTCGATCGTGGTCTGATCATAGAAGCATATACGACTTGAGCAATTTAAGGAGCTTCACATTTAAACTTGTAAAATTAAAACAATCGCTCTTCTACCACAAGTCCATTGAAATGATAATATGCAAGCAGTTTATCGAAATAGCCAAGTCTGTTTGGATAAGCTGCTATATCACCTACTCTGTAGGCCAACACGAAAAAACTTTCCGGAGAGAAACCAATTTCCTTTTTCCAGCACATACTAGTCAATTTGCATGCACGTGTTAGTCGAAATACCCGTTTACAATGCTTCAAGTGACATGGCATAACGCACTAACTTAGGCTTTCTGGCGGAGGAACCCTTCCTTACTAGGAATTTCCAGAAATGTTAAGTCAATCCGGCCAACGCGGACGGCTAACGGTGGTAGGGGCTTATACATTAAAGTGACAGTGAAATATCTCATTCTGTTATCTGTGTTCTATGGGCAGTATTTGTTTGCATATACCTCTCCAAATGAGCATCATATTCACAAATGCAAAATGTTATATAATTACACATTAATTAGTTGTGATAATTAATTTGATGTGCAAGTACGCCATTATTCAACATTGCACGTGAGGTTGTATAACACCTTAATTTGCGCCGCGTGGTTTTTAATATAGTTGAGCAGCCACATAATGGTGTGTAAATATTCTATGGCAGCAGGGGTATTTCTGCTTCAAATCCTTTTAATTACCTCCGAAATATAACAATAACATAGAAACAATGGCTAGTTGCATGACGCGTAACTCATGTTGAGTGCAGATCAGCTAGTCCAACATACAGCTTACCGCTTACCATACTTCTAATTCAATCGCATTAGCCTCACGAAGTCATAGTCACTGTGGTGATAAATGCATGTATATGACTCAAAATTGTACATTTTTTTGACCGGAAGCCTATTTATCAGTGGATGCACACTATTCCCCACACTTTAATATAACTACGCTATTCAATATAGCTTTAAAATACTTAAATAAAGTTCAGGAGTATGTATTAAATATTCTACACTAAAAATATATGAAAACTGTGAAATCCCTACACAACCCGGACTACTTTTATCAGTTGATTTGAACAAATGCACATCATAATGGCGACGAGCGTTTGGTCCCCGAGATGATGTTCGCAGTACATTCGAGGACTAGCTACCGAGTGACTTCCAAAAGGACACGTAAGTCTCGTTCTTTTCTACTTGACATCCGGTAACCGCGTTCAAATTGTGTCGCTCTGCTTTGAACACTGATCTTTCAGGGCCGTATTTTGTGTTGCTGTTGGGTTCAGCTATATGATTGGAAGGGAGATATCGCACCTTTTTAACTTTCCGTTGATGCTAGAACTAGAAAGGATTTAAACTGTCACCGGAAGTGCAGTGAATTACGTGAAATATCGTAGATCAGAGGACGTGACTTACATGCACTATATAGCGATTCATGATGGAGTAGATTAACATGGAACAAGCACGAAGAACTATATACAATCATTATTCTTGAAGATTACACAGGCGTCACAAATCGTTTTGTTGCATTTTGGACAGGATGTGCATCGTCGTTTGTATATCGATATAATTATGTAAAAAGTATGGTTAAAAAGGATCATTATACAATCATTGCACTTTTTAGATTGGAACTTTATGATTAGTCAAGTGGAGATAAATGACGTTTTACTTGACCAGAGCTTAACAATAATGAACCGACAAATCTAGATGTTCCGTTCTCAAACGTACAGCACATTTTAGGTTGCAGTGTTTGGACCGCGTGTATCAAACGTAAAAATTAGTTTGCTTTAGTTTGTTAATAAACATTCGGTAACTTATTAGGTTGAATGTTAAAAATGTTAACCTGGATGTCTGTTCTGTTCAGAGATTGAGGAACATTTTAAAACGGTTATTATCCATACATCCCGTAAATATGACGTTGAGTTTTGAGAAAGGAAAGAACGGCAACTCTTGTATAAGAAATACAATAGGGCCTGTAAGTGACTTCATGCCATCTGGAGTATTTCACTTAATTTAATCCACTTTCTGATATCTCTCTATTTCTTCTGGGTACCATCTCCATTTCTTCTAGTTCCAGAGTGAACGCAAAGTTCAAAATGTGTCAATTCTCCGTTCTAATCCTATACTCTTATAAATAATGGTTCTTTGGGTTTTCTTTGGAAAAGACAATGGTTATAAATGGAACCAGGATGGTTATAAATGGAACCAGGATGGTTATAAATGGAACCAGGATGGTTATAAATGG
>JAQQZZ010108113.1:0-15718 GCA_030265115.1 Mopalia vespertina | reverse complement strand
GAGTTTCTATAGTGGACGAGACTAAGACAACTCTCGTACGCCATGCCAGGCCATCGCGCATTAATTTCCGCCAATATCAGCCACAGAACAGTAAATAAAAGAAGTGCAAAACAAGATGGCCCGGATGTATCTTAGAGTCAAAATCTCGACGTAGGAAGTAGAATCGATTATATTGTAGAATGGCCAACCACTAAGCCACGGCCGCGGGCTTTACCGCCGAGGAGCTTGCACCAAATCTTTTCGCGTATTCATACAAAATAATTTAGCCACCCATCATTTTTCGTTGTTTCAATCACAAATACACACAACGTTATTCATTTTTTCTCCTCATTCGATGTACCGTTCTCTGGAACGACTCCCGCTGTCGACCATCAGTTATATGAGTGAGTCGCACGATGTGGTTTCGGCAGTCGCGCACGCAAATTGGTTTTACGAGATCGATTTTCCACTGTACTCGTATGCTAGGAACAGTGTGAAGTGGATAATTCGTTGAGATATAAGTGAAGTACCCTTGAATACGACGTTAAACCCCAATAAAAGCACACACAAATTCCTTCTTCACCAAAAAGTAGATCCGACGAGATAATCGACCGTTGAGACAAATTAGAGTTATCTCTAATCTTCGAAAGCTCAAATTGCATCGGAGATTAGTTCGTCGAGGATGTTTCGACACGACATATTGCGTGCTGTACAACTCCAGTCAATCTTCCCGTGGTTTCTACAGGAATGCATGCAGCTTGCTCATTGCATGGTTTCTTTCGTATTGTTGTATTCAATCCCTTCCAACAGGGAATAGGTCTGACAGATAGACGTGGGAAGGTTATTGATTACAGTGTTTGATTTCAACACTAACACACACCCAAGGCAATTTTTGGTCTTTCTCTAGAAAGGACACTGACATGATTTTCTAGTACTGCAGGCATTAGGCTGTGGTTTTACAAGGGGTATTTACCTGGTTTAACTCAAGCGACTGCCAATTCAAGTGGTTGTATCAGTGAAGCATCCTTAATAAGTACTATACACCAAAGAATCCTCCTCCTGATTTGTGGACACAGTGAGCACACATTGTCTACTTGATGAACGGACAGTGAAGACTAGTTCTTCCAATTTCCAAAGTTTCCCGAAATACCAAAAAGCCGAAACTGCTGAACGAATATATCCTATGGATAAATCACGAGCCCTTCATCGAGACGTTACCTTATGATTTGTGTTCGCCTAACGGACACACTGCCCTAGTTTAAAGTAGCCGCTCCGTGCAAAGTTTTACTTTTCTACATTTCAATTTACAATCCTTTCTGAATGATTCTATATTGCAGAAGTGATTTCAACAACCAGTCATATCCAAGATGCCTAAATACACGCTGACTTACTTCAATGCTAAGGGATATGGTGAAACAGTTCGCTTGTTGTTTGCACAAGCCGGTGTAAAGTATGAAGACATTCGATTTGAAAGAGCAGATTGGCCTAAATTTAAACCAAGTGAGAAGTACTTTTTTATTATTGTGTAGTTTATATTCTCTTAAGACCCTCTTCCAGACCTGTGGACACAATAATTATAACAGATCAGCTTGGTGAACAACCTGAGGTTTGCATACATATAGTCTGTTCTGCATTTGTTGTTGCTGGCGCCTTCACCAGTGTTTATGTTGACGTTTGATAAATATAAGCTGGATAATTCGACCTTGGATTCGAGGTCCCCCCTCCTCCTTTATCATCTCCTAATGTAATTTCTGATGGTTTCAAAACCGGAATTGTAGAGTATTTCTCCTACAGAATTGAAGTTACTTGTAGAAGAATTAGCTACAAGACCCATATGAAAAGAGGCCTTTCGCCCTATGGTGTTTTCGAGTGTAAATTAAGATTATTATTATTATTAAACTGGATCTGTTGTATGCAAAATACTACTAACTCTTGAATACTTTTTTTATTTAGAGACACCATTTGGTCAAGCCCCGGTTCTAGATGTGGATGGATTTCAGGTTTCGGACAGTCAAGCCATTGCCCGTTATTTGGCCAGAGAGTTCGGTAATGAAGTTTACTATCTTTAAACGTTTCCTTAATTTTTTTCCCCATGGTAGTGGCTCCGGTGGAAGGAGAGATAAAGGAACGTCTGTATAAATGACACCAACATGTTTTAAATGTGTTCGGACACACCTGGGTTGATAGATTTTATTAACGATATGATCCCATAGCTTCAAAATCAGGTTACTAGGATGCCCCTTGTCCCTCGACTTCAATGATGCCTTAATCAAACCCTTCTTCACTCAACGCAGGTGACGGCCCAAAAACTTCTATTCATGAAACCCGTGTGCGATTCGAAAACGTGTTGGACAAAAAGTAGGTTGTAATTATCACAACATGTTATGTTTATGACATGAAGTTAACTGAATATGAAGTTTTACAGAGTGAAATACGGCATAGGGACGATATATGTTGAAAATTTCGCATGATAATGGGAAGCTTACTGTTGCCTGAACTGATATTCCTGGAATATGGGTCTCCATCTTATTATTGTCCTGTCTTATCACACTTTGTTATTGTGGAAATCTAGGGTGATTTACTTCCTCTACTGTACTTACGCGGTTGGTTGGGGTGCTCTCAGAGCTAAAGGGGAACAGGAAGCCGATCTGTTTGTGGTGTCTGTATTGCGTCCTGTTATTGTCCCGTCTATTCTTTGTTTGTTGCCAGTAGTGTGGAGGGTGGTTTCCGTCACCCATTGGGCTGGCACGTCGTCATATAAGTGAAATTGCCTTGAGTACGACGTTCAACCCCAATCAAACAAACAAACAATCTACTGTACTTACACGCCATATGAGAAAATATATACAACTAAAACGCCTGTCAAACATGATTGATTGATTGACTGGTGTTTTACGCTGTGCTTAAGGATATTTCACTCATATGACAGCGGTGTACTCCAACAATAATTGACACTAGCACAACCAAGATGTGAAGTGTTTTAATAATGTTGGAAAGTTAATCTTTCTCCATTGCTAAGTAAAGACAGCATTGATACTCTTCAAACCAACTGCCCCGAGACAGGTATATCCACAAAAGCCCAATTTATTCAGATTAAATTTTAGTTTTTTCACTATCAATCTCCTTAAGAGTGTGGACATTAAATATAAATAATATATTGTCTTGGGATACCGTAACATGTCATCCCCATTGAAATATTAATTAGAAACCTTTGGTTAGAATGTCTTGAAGTTGATAGTTGTTTTACGGAACTTATAGTGCAGGGTTTGTATGTTTCAGGGTTATTTTAGACCACATGCAGTTGTGTGTTTTTTTTATGTGAAACAAATTTCAAATATGTGTTATTCTTATTTCTATTACAGGTATGGCGGGTAAAAACAAGCAAGAAGAAGCTTTGGTGGACATGTATGCAGCGGCTGCTTATGATCTCATTAAACCTTGCATGGAAATTTTCTTCGCCTCAGACGACACAAAGAAGGTTTGAATTATTACTAAGCTTATGTGTTGGTTTATTAACATGTACCCGGGGTCTCGCGCCATTTGCCAATCACAAGAGGAGTATTGATTTTGCTGACGTGATTACACTCTGATGTCCCGGGGTCGGCTATTGATAGAAAACGTAGAAGAAACCTGGTTAAACCCAATTCGGGCCAATGAATAATGGTGTAGTCCTGAAAATTAACATAGTCTTAAAATATCTTTGAAGACGTTCTTAATAACACCTCTCACAAAATCCGCTCAGTTTTATCGATCTGTTGTCATTTCAGTTCTTCTCACCAACGGCCACCGGTTGAAGGTAACTTCATGTTGCCCTGGTTCTGTTTAAGCACGCTTCCTGCACCCGGTTGATGTCCTTGGGGCATCTCTGATTTGCGCCTTACGATTGTCCCGTCCAGAATTTGCTTGTTGCCAGTTGGTTGGTTTTCTTCGCCCTCTGAACGGGACGCTGACATGTTAGTGGAACAACCTTTATCAAGCAACGGGTAAAACCTGCTTTTCCTAGGCTGGACTGTGGATCAGTGGTTAGCGTTTCGCATTACTTATCCTCCTTCGATGTACTGCTCTCAGATTCGAGTCCCCCAGTGGAATTAGTTTATCTGATGTAGTCACATGAGATCCTTTTTACCAGGTGTAATCCTGGTTTTCCGCCGTATTTACAATGTTAGTAAGACGATGTCACAATTTTACAGTCCGCCGGCACATAAGGGAAATACTATGCTCGAAGTTAAAACGTGATCAAGTAACAAGCGATATACATGTAACCCCCATAACCTTGTATTTTGTTTTTGTTTCATCAATAGGAAGAGTTAAAGAAGAAATATGCAGAGGAAGGTGCCCCCAAATTTCTGGATCGTTATGAATCCACGTTGGCTGGCAGCAAAAGTGGATTTCTGGTTGGAGATGGGGTAGGTAGCGCAATATGTTCTTGAATATACTGTTTTCAGATTTTTTAGAGGCTCGTGGCTAAGTGGTAGAGCGAGCGCTTCATAATCCTACTCCAATTTACTGTTCAGGGGATCGAGTCCGTCTGTCGACCATCAGGTATATGAGTGAGTCACACGATGTGGTTCCAGCAATCGCGGAGGTGGTTTTTACGATGTTTCCTACCGGTTTTCCACTGTACTCGTAGGCTAGGAACAGTGTGAAGTGGACAGTGCGTCGTCATATAAGTGAAATACCCTTGAGTACGACGTTAATCCACAAAATAACAGAATTTGTAGCAAATCATCAATTGGGCTAACAGAGAAACCAAACGATTTATCAACTTTTGACAACCTAGCTTCAGCATAAATCGTTTGGGCTCTTAGGTGTGGTCTGGGTCAGTTAGGTGGATGTTCGAGATACTAGAAAGGAAGAAGTAATTGGTGTTCCAAAGATTTTATGTTTATGCTTTGAACTGTGTTATGTTTGTATGATTGTATCTGTCATAAAATGCGTTGCTTGCAAAGAAAACACACACACAAACAAACACGGTTAAAATACACTGGTTACCAAAGTAGTTCTATATGTTCAGAATCCAAATATGTGTCCACACCTATAGAGGGTGGAGAGGGACTATTGGTTCTTAGGTCTATGGATTGTCCGTATTTATCCAGAAATGTCTGCAACCACCTCATATACTATTCCATTGATTTCCAACAGTCTAGGGCACACCGAAGTGACTTAATGCTTAGCATGTGCCCGTACTAATTCTACTCCATTGTACCGTTTACATAATCATCAGGTATATAATTGAGTCACACGATGTAGCTGCGGGAGCCCCGGGGAGGGGGGGGGGGAGGTTTCCTCTTGGTTTTCAACCATAATTAGGCAATGTACAGTGTGAAGTGGACAATCGGTATAGTCATGTTAATGAAATACCCTTAAGTACGACGTTTAACCCGAAACAGAAAAAAAATCCAACAATCTGTGTTGAAGGATAGTTGAAGTTCGTTTGTTCATAATCAACTGTATGTCGCGTTATTGTGTTTCTTCGGATGAAGACGATTCTACTAATTGATTATTCCACTTTAATTGCCTTTATGTATGCAAATAGGCCTAACTAAAGATTGAGTACATCTGAATAATTAGTCGGACCCCTATTGGTCATTTAACCAGTTCCATAAAAACTTTAAAATGTATGTATTTTGGGGCGTAAGCATGTTATCAGCCAACCTGAGCTGTCAATACAGTGTCTAATACACCTTGTTTTAATATGCAAGTCGTATCTGTGAAGTTTGGTTTCTAATGTCGTGGGCCCGCGACCGTGGCTTAGTGGTAGCCTGTGCGCTTCCTAATCCTACTCCAATTTACCGTTCACGGAAGAGTCCGTCTGTCGACCATCAGGTATATGAGTGAGCCACACGATGTAGCTCCTGCAATCGCGGGGGTGGTTTTTAAGAGGTTTCCTCAAGTTTTTCCACCGTAATGAGGCAAGGAACAATGTGAAGTGGACAATCCGTCGTCATATTAGTGAAATATCCTTGAGCACGACGTTAAACCCTAATCAAACAAACAAATCTAATGTCGGTTTGAATCTGGCACAAAACTTAGATCCAAAGGTGCAAGTCATTACAGGGATCTTCGTTTTGCCCTGGCGCTCAGAGCTTTAAAGGGGCAACTTGAAGCTGATCAGTTCGTTATGTATTTGACCCGTGTATTTCCGTTGTCATGCCTAGTCTCATTTTGTGTTGCCAACCTGCCAGCAAGGTCGAGGTTTCACTCCTTCATTCACTAGACCTACGTCCTCGTATGAGTGAAATTACTAAATGTATGTCCTAACACCGCAATCAAAAACCGCCCAATAATCCCGGACCAGAGTACGATCCCAGTACTGTGCTGTGACTTGAATACAGTTTATCCACTGAATATCTTGACAAAATAAAGCGGTGGTATTACCGTGAAGAAACCCCGAAAAGACGCATTTTGCCGTTCTCAACATTTCTACTTTAATTAAGGCATCACCAGAAGGCAATAGGATTTATAAAGCAAATAACAAATAAATCGAGACATTTGAAATATTGTGAGCTTCAAAAGCGTCTTTTTGCAGTTTCTTTACTGCTGTAATGCTGTGACTAATTTCAGATACACAAAAGAAAATGTCATTTATTTTTTACATGAATTCAGCTTATCACTTTCATAATTTTATTTTTCAGGTCACTTGGACAGATTTCGTCCTCTTTCATTTCATGCCATGGGTTTGCGAAACATTGCCAGCTGAACTGTTAGCCAAATACCCTAAAATAAAAGCTCATTCCAAGAAAATAGAGGCCCTACCAAAAATTGCAGAATGGCTAAAGAAACGACCAGTCACGGAAATGTAGTTTATCTGAGATTTTCAGTGTTTTATTTTCTTTACTCTTATATTCCTATAATCGAACTAGGGTTAAGCATGGTGACAAACCACAATCAAGCGTTGTTCTGATATTCAACAAACTGTATTGTATGTGATTGATGAACAAGACAGTAACATATAAATTAATGCTAATTTGTTCATCATTTACGTGTTCAATATGAAGAATCAACCTTGTATTATATAAGACCAAATACATCATATACACACACCTGCCATTAAAGTTTTAGTTATTTTGAGTTATATAACTTAT
This sequence comes from Mopalia vespertina, assembly GCA_030265115.1. Classification (NCBI taxonomy): domain Eukaryota; kingdom Metazoa; phylum Mollusca; class Polyplacophora; order Chitonida; family Mopaliidae; genus Mopalia; species Mopalia vespertina. Next base: position 8,654 of record JAQQZZ010108113.1, on the reverse strand, counting down.
TCAATCTAATTAAAATAAGATCTCCAAAACGCTCCCTGTGTTTTGTTTGTGGCTATATAGAGATCTAACGCAATCACTCTTTTTATACTGTTCAATTAGGTCAAGCCTACCTACTGGGGTTCACGAAAGGTCACAGTTTCAGTTGTCCAATAAAAAAAACACAGATAGCACTGGGCCATGGTAAACACCAAATTCAGCCAAAACAAGCAGAAGCTGTCCAATTTTCTTCTGTGTTCATTTTGTAAGTCCCTTGTAAACAGGGGACATGCGATTCCACTCAAAGTTTATTATTTGAATGGGGTGTGTTCATTGTGCGTGCATGTATCCGTTGGTTATATCAAAATACGCAGTCGGGAAACTTTGGTTCGTCGGCGGCAATCTTCGGCTTTTACAAACCAGAATTGAGAAGCAGCTCTGTGATTGGTCAATTTAAGAAACCAATCGACATTGGTGGGGTGATTGCGTTACATCTCAATATAGCGACAAACAAAACACGATTTTTGATATCTTCATTTTAATTAGATTGATAACTTATCACGCTATGCTTTGATATTGATTCGATCGCGGTCCTGTCAGCGTTGAGTGTCTTTCAACAGTGGTATAGCTCTGTAAAGAACTTTTTTGTCAATCTCAATCTCTATATGGCTGGGAAACTCGATGGTCTTCTGGAGGAAGGCTGAAACAGTCGTGTCAGACTGCAGTTGTTAATGTCTTAGGCCGTATAACTGGCTGTCTGAAAAAACAGCTTTGTCAGTAACCAATAAAACTCTGAGAAGATTGGGGCTAGAAACGACAAATAAAAGATTATAATTGGATGTTTAAAAGTAAACTCTGTTCTGGCAATTCTCGACAAATTGGCATTTTTTTAACAAAGGAGGTAATGAAACGATTTGGGTATACCCGATGATTAGTGAGAGAACCAACAATAAATTAGTTATACAGTTGGTCAAAGTTTCCAGGAGTTGGTCTATGGCAGATATGAAGTTACTCAGCTCTGATGTTATTTCACTCAAACTAAAGGAGTTCAACACAACATTGGAGAATAAACCACGCATGACTTTGCTGTCCACAAACAACAACACTACGTGACTTACCATACAGTAATGTCGCACGACGTTGAAACTGTTTGGGCGGGACAGGGGGATATCATGATTGTGGGCGGTCGGCTCTTCTAGGTCGACGTCTTGCGGATCGCGTCTATATGCTGGTTCAAATGGTACGGAAATCGTTTATGATTAGTTAGAGTTGCTGTTTGCCAAGGCCATCATGATCGGTGTCAATTGTTTTCCTGACCACAACCTTGGCTTATCTGAATGCCCGAGTTGATACCATATCCTTGCACAAGATCTAAACTACACTGCAATGATGGATAGGGAGCATTTATTTGGCCTCCCAACATTGCTCATTCTGGCAAAGATATTCTAAACATTCGAGGCCCGAGGCAATGGCTTACCGACCCCCCTTCGATGTACCGCTCACGGATTCAAGCCCCTCTGTCGACATCAGGTATAATGCAACATGGTATGGATCCGGGAATCACGGGGGAGGGGGGGTTAAAAACCAACATTTAATCAATTATCTCGTACGTTGATGGAAGCAATAATATTATACACGAAAACGTGAAATATAAACCGCCGGATGTTTTGTGCGTGGAAATGAACCAAAGTACTCCGCGGGTATATACCCCCAAAAATATGCCAATCAAGCCCGTTTCTTTCTTAAAATCACATTTAAACAAAACACAGTGGCATTTCAAAAGGACAGCACTAGTCGTAAGCCTTTTAAACTGGCTCCATTAACAAAAAAATAAATAATAACGACAGCACTGATGCATCTTAAAATTCATTTTTTTTCCCCCAAGTGTCTTGTGACCACGTGAAACGCTTTGCCAGTTGGGATAGAAACTTGACTGTCATGGATGTCAAATTCGACTTGTTCGCTGAAGAGTTTTAGTAATTGTTGCCGAAGGGCGAGTAAAATACATTTTGACACATATAAGAAGCACACTTTATGCAAAAAAATACACAGAATTTATTTGATGGGGATATTGACCTGTAATAAGCCGGTGAGTCTACTTAATTCACGATTGAGGGTTACTTCAAATTCCAGTGTTGGGCAATTACACGAATAGAAGCGTTCAAACCCAGTAGCTAAGATAAACGTTGTGTGTAGTTATAGGTACAAGTGGTCTCGTTTTTAAGGGCTACTTCGTTACTACTGAAACAAATTTGACTACATGACAATAGTCCTTGAACTAGGTCATACCAAAGCCAGGCTTCTAATGTAAACAAACGGACTAAAGCACGTGGCACACTGCTACACAATTACAAACACCTTAACAGAAATCGTCTAAAAGTAATGGTTTAAGTCGTTTGTTATGATAATCACATTGATGAATGTTTTGAGGCCCCAAAGAGCTAAAAAAAAATGTTTAATTGAATACAGAAACAGCCAATCTCTAGAACCCCAAATGTGTCTGGTTATCGCGTTTACGAGCTGCTAACGCCACGGTGGTTACTATAAAGTTATAATTTTGGCGATCAAAAGTCACTGAACTGTAACATTAATAATAATAATTCATTGTTTCAGACGGAGATGTCCATAACAACAGTAGATAAAAAAAAAATACAGATCAACGCTATATGCATTAAGTGCCCGATGTGCATTCAATGTTCACCTAGTACAAAGTAATACTATACGTGAAAATTTATTTACTAGACATACTTACAAACATAGTTCTATACAGCAAAGCCAATTCAAATGAATATAACATGCCCGTTTCCGGAGATCTGTAACAACTTGACTGCGTACGTACAGGATATTAACGTTACTCAAATTATTTTCGTGTGGTTGTTTTTTGTTTTAAAGTGTTAGTGTGAATACCTGCTCGTCGACATTTGTAACCTATGATGCGTTCGTGTGTCTCTATGTTTGCTTAACATTGTTGTCGTTGCGTTATCTAAGTCAGTAGAGTGGTCACGGCATTTTTAATATAGGCCCCTATATAGGCTAGCCCCCAAAAGTTTAAGCTATTTAAGTTACTAATAAATAGCACTGTTTTTTGATACTTCAAACAAAATTATTGTGACAGACCAAAAATTTCGATGAATAAATTTATTAGCTTTTTCTTTACTCACATTTGATATCGATAGCACTTTTTGTTTGTTTGTTTGTTTTTTATGATCAAGTTATATTTTCAGACTTGAGGTTTAATAGAAAGTTAGCATTTCATAACAACAATTGTCTGATTTTTTTATCAAATTTAAATAAATGGAACCAAGCAAATAAAAAGAAACAATGTCCACCTTCATCTTGGTACTATATTTTGACACCCTGCATTGTCGCCCCTCAAAAAAAAATATTAAAAGCAAATTGAAGAAATGAAGAAAAGCTATTCAGAGACATGTGAGATACATTTATCCGCTCCATCCTAGGGGTTTACGCATGTTATCGGCGTTTGGCGATATCAATTACCTACATTTACAACATAAATCCAATCACTTTGTGTAGCTGTGAGATAGATTATTCGTTTAATAGTGCTCGAGGTGGCCTCTAAACAATCATAAATCCCTCCTGAAATTTGTGTATAAACAAAAACTTAAAATAGTACTTTTAAACGATATCTGTTGATGTGTTTTAAACATTGCTTTTGCGGGTTTGTTTATATATGAAGCCTCGCTTTGGCGTGACCTACATAAAGACTGTGCCAACATAAAGACTGTGTACTCTTGTATAAACTAGGTTATACGGTAAGATAAAGTGCAATGCTGTGAGTTTATCTTCAATGAGTAGCTTCGGATTGAATCACTTCTTCTTATGTTTTTATTCCCTGTGAAATTTGGAATTCTTTTCCCGGTAGGCCCCTGTATCAGTATAAGGATGTCTTGATTGCTAGGTGTGGATAATTTAAAAACATTTGTCACTATTTGACATAAAAACTGCAGTGTTAACGGGACTATATTTAGAAACCAACTCATTTGTATCGCTGCCTCAATTGATATATCAATCTAGTGGAAATTTTTCAACCGACCCGATTATGACAAGCAGCTTGAAGCAGCCAATAAACAAAACATTTTTTCGTTCAATAAATTTTCCACTGCCACTGGTCTTTATCCTGTTCTTTCGAGTTCTATTGACCTGAACCGGTTTGACCGTCATGCTCGGGCTGTCGTATAGTGTACCCACCTTATGTGGTTACACTCGTAGTGCATACATGATACATCCAATAATAAATAGCTCGTATATGGTGTACAGTTGTAAATGATATGTAAAAACGCATTTTACTAAAACCTTGGCCACTGTAAAGCAGGATCCTTTTCTGTAGTGATATTCGACAGATTGTCGCAAAACTATATACATGTACGCATGGCAATTCAGTTTTTTTTTTTAAATTAAACCCAAACTAAATTATTCTTGAATCAAACTTTTTAACATTTTTATTTTGACAAACGTGACACAAATTATATATTGCTAAGAAAATGAAGCCCTCTAAATGCTGTGCAGACTATACACCTCAGTCACATTGACTCTCCATTGTTACACTTTAGGCTAAACATATATGGAAATGAAGCTATCTGAATTGGCTGCAACTCTATGGAACTGGAATTTGCGATCTACTTGTTCCGCATAGATCGACATTTCCGGAGGTAAAACTTGCGGCTGAATGGAACTGGCTGCAACTGATTTTCGGGCGCGTAGATGGGTGATAGTCGTTGTAACTCGTCAAAAAACGTATTTAACTCAATGCAACAGGGTATCCCAGGTCCACAGGATTTCAAGAGAACTTGCATCGACATGAAACTGGCTGCGATCCGTTCTAGCTAGTTTCACCGAGTTGCATGGAGTTTCAGCCAGTTTTCACATACCCAGTTTCATGTTGTAAACTACAGATGAAATCATTCTCTCTATCGGCGACTGTACTGTATTGACGGTGTCTGTCTTATAAAGCTGGTGGCATTGTAACTCCTGAAAGAAGAAGAAAGGTTCAATTGACAGAGTGATACGGTAATATCGATTTAATTTTGTTTATTGTTTATCTCCCGCTTATATCCGTCAGACTAAATCGCAACTGCTTCATTATTTCTTGTCTGTTAAATTTGGAATCATTTGACGTTATAATTGTGTGACCCAGCCCACTGTTTCGAGAAAAGAGACTACATCGACAAACAAACTTGTTTGAATAATGATAGCGAGTATAAGTTACAATGCCTTTTACTTCCGGTCACAGAAAAACACGAACGCTATTGATTGCCTAGTTCTAGATGATGTTTGCAAAATAATTGAAGAACCAGAATATGCAATCATACGATATGACACACATTTACGGCCTCTGTACTCGCTAGGCCGTGTGGTCAGCGACACATCCCCTGAGCTTACGGCCTATGCAACTTCTCAGTTGTTCGTTGAAAGAACGCCTGGTCGGCTCATTTGTGCGTACTCGCTAGGCCGTCCACTCTGCGGCTGGTCGTTGACAGAGCCCTAGCTACATGCGAATACGTATCTTTCAGACTTGTATTATACAATCTGTAGAGATACGACGTCCAGACGTACGAAACATTTAGAAATAAGGTCTGCCTCTGAATAAAAAATAATATTGAATCTGTATGGCCTCTTACTTCGCCAAAAAACATTCTGTCCTGTTAGTTGAACACTCACCGAGGGACGGTTCCCAGACCCAGGCATTTCCCGTCAAATCTCGTTCTCAAATTGGTAAGACAATTGAAATCGTTCAAAAATGAGTAGTGTATACTGCTGAGAAATGATTGATTTTGACGTGAAAAAGGACATCAAGTGGTCGTTTTATGGGTCGATCTAACCCACAAGTGTTCAATGAAGAAGTGGGAATGGTATAAATCAAGGTAAGGCCATACATTATATATGTATTGGAAGATAAAGTGCAGAATCATGGTAGCGTTTGCTTATTTCTAAAGGATGAAATGACTCAATTAGCGTAGATAAGCCCCTTGCCAGACTACTGGCAAATGTGTAAACGACTGGTTTTCACAAAAACGATATACCGTCATGGGTTGAGTATTCCAGAGTTATTTCAGTAAAGCAGTACTTCGACTGTAACATGCTATATGTTAAGAGAGTGGAGAGACAGTAGACTGGAAGCTCCAGATAGCGGTTGCAATATACGGCATATATAAATATAACAGCTTATATTAAACTTTTTACCTATACATTCTTGCGGATGGCTGGAGGGAGCTTCATGTTGACCTGGTGCTCTCAGAGCTAAAGGGGAACAGCAAGCCTATCTGTTTGTGGTGTCTATATTGCGTCTTGTTATTGTTCTGTATTTGTCCCGTCTTAAATCGTTTTTTTTTGTTTCCTTCACCCATTGGGCTGGCACGTCGTCATATAAGTGAAATACACTGGAGTACGACGTTAAACCCCCAACCAAACAAACCTGTACATTCTTGGCCGGGCAAGTTATTAAACGCCAGAAGGGTCTGCTATACGCGACTTGTTAAAATCAGATCAAAATAACGTCCATCTTTTGTTTGTCGCTTATATTATGATCCAACTCAAACACTGGCCAACTAGTGTTCAACTAGGTCAAGCTAGCTACGCAACTTTGAGTCATCCTAACCTTTAGAAAAAACAGAACGCTACCGTGATTCTGCACTTTATCTTCCAATGTATAATAATTGCCTGGCTTACCCTGACTTAAACCATCTCGTTTTCTTCCTTGAACACTTTTGGGTTAGACCATCCACTTTTATGTCAAAATCAATCATTTCTCTGCAGTACCACACTCACTTAAACATGTCTTCCCGCGGTAATTAGGTCTTTCGGATCCAACGTTATTTGTTATTCAGAGGCAGGCCTTATTTCTAAAGGTTTGGTACAGCTACACGTCGTATCTCTATTGACTGTATATTTATACAACTCAATAAGATACGTATTCGCATCTAAGTTCAAGCTTGCTGGGATTCATGAAAGGTAACCGTCCCAGCTGACCAGTAGAAACCTAGCTTACATGGGGCTATAATATTGTTAACACCAAAGCAACCTGACTCAAGGTAAATCTGCATAAGTAATGTATTTTGTTGCACGTTGTGATGTATCGTCAAAATAGAATATGCTGGATACTGGCATCTAAGAAAAGCCATGTTGAAAATAGTAAGAATAAGCTACCTGTAAACTCCGGTTCGCCTGTATAGAAATATTAGACATTTCCCAAACTGGATTTTGGGAAGCGCCTCTGTGATTGGTCAATTTTGCAAACAAATCGACACCAGTCGGTATGCTTTTACGTAAGATCATAATATTAGCGACAAACAAAAGACGGGGAGCTATTTTGATCTGATTTTAATTAGATTGCTCTTAGCTTTGGACTCTCTCTATTTAAAAATTAAATATCGAAAAAATATTTGGGTGTAGTTGTTTTATAATGTCGATGGTTCTGATCGGTTTCCAAAACTCGTAATCTGGTTGACTTGCCCGGAATGTAGCGCTATCACCGAATTATTTGGCCCACCACTGCATATAATGCTAATGTGTAAGCTGCTAAAGGGTCCGTCGAATATGTATCATGCAGTGTTTAGCGTGTCGGACTACTGGTCTTCCTTCGATAAACCGCCCTAAGATCAAACCCTCCGGTGGAACTTTGGTTTATGTGGTAGTCACACAAGGGGACTCCGCCAGTTGAAGGGTGGTTTCTACGAGGTTTCCGCTTCGTTTTCCGAGGCGTTTTTGGGAAAAGTGAACAAACCGTCTTCATATGGGCGAACTAGCCTTGAGTAAAACTGTAAACGACAATAAAACGAACGAGGTGTTGTATTTTTTGGAGATAGGAGGCACTGGCGTGATAGTATAGAAGGGAACTAAATCCACAATTCTAGACGATCGGTTAACCTGATTTACCGCGTTTTTACATTGTCACGTGCATGTTTCATCGGGGTTATATATATATTTTCAATGTTTTGAATAATAGCACTCAGCAACAGGCAAGGTGCTATACATTAAAAAAAATTCTGAAATTCTTTAAATTGCAGAAGTGATTTAAACCACGAATCATTTTCAAGATGCCTACATACAAGTTGACTTACTTTAATACGAAAGGGTTTGGTGAAACAGCTCGTATGGTGTTCGCTCAGGCCGGTGTGGAGTATGAAGACGTCCGATTGGAAAGGGAAGAGTGGCTCAAATATAAACCAAGTAAGATGTGCTGTGCCAATTCTTCTTGTTTAATTTGTGCTGAATAAATCTTCATCATCATCATCATTTAAAATTATTGGTATGTCCATTCAGTAGAATGATTTACGCCAAAGCAGTACCGTAACTGAATAAATCAATTTGTTTATAATCGCAACAACTCTTTACAAATAAAAGTAAAACAGATATAAATAAGTGTACATTTACTATAATGAAACAGCTGAGGAGAGTTTCTGTTAGTAGCATTGTGGTTTATTTATTTTTTAAATTTATTTATAACTTTATTACAGACACTTGGTCCATATACATGTATGATAGTTACATATAATTGTGGGTAAACGTAAACGTTGTCTCCCTCAATTATTTCCCTAGAGTTTCTTCTCTTGAGAGTCCGGACATCGTAAACAGAATCGTGAGAGACATAACGCGAACAAAATTGTCGTTAACAAAAGAAATAATATTACAAAATGTACATAAGCGGTGTGTGTGTGTGG
>JAQQZZ010108102.1:0-15719 GCA_030265115.1 Mopalia vespertina | reverse complement strand
GACGCCTTATGGGTAAAATATAATCTTTGCCAAGCGGATTAATATATACGTCATGAGCTTTAGCATAATTTACCCATGATTCCACATCCAATTAAAGTTCTTCAAGGTTTCTCTATTTCTCGCTAGAGGGCGCTTTTTCAAGTATCGGCACAGGCCTAGTCACAATGCCGTAGTTGTAATGCAGAGTAGCTCGGAATAAAACTCTTGGCTAGAGAAGATGGGTTAATGGCTGATTTTATACTTCTGCTTGAAAGACTTCTGATAATACCCAATGACTCTAACACACAGTAAATATACAGCATGGGTTATATCAATTTCACAACAGTTTCGGTCTGTTGAACTGTTTATTATGCGGAATAGCTTTGTTGCTTCTTTTGATGTTATCAGAAATCTTTTATCTCGCTGGTTCTATATACAGCTAGGACAATAGCATCTAAATAATTAACAAATTGTCAAGTGAGATACTTTGGTCAATTCTTTTGGGATGGCTGTTTAAAGACGATACTCGTTACTATGATGAGAGTTCTGAACATAACGTGTAAGAAAGTTGTTTCTAGGTGTGTTTTTACAATTAGCAATCCATCTGACGGTTGGTCGTGATCTTACCATTATATAGAATAGTATGTTTTTGTCATTCAGATGCAGAGATGTATTTCCTGTTGTGAGGGAACAAAACTGACAAGGCAGTTGTGTTAATGACTTTTTAATTACGGTACGCGCACGTTCTTCCTATTATAAATGTTGTAATCGCCTTAACCAGATCTTCTGATCTAATCATTTTCCTATACATTCTCCTGTAGGCCTATGTTTAGCGTAAGTCTAAGTGACGTCAGATTATATTTAAAACGTTTGCCGTATAAGGTGGTACCCTGTTTCTTTCCAACCTCGTGTCTTTTGACGTGTACACGCTTTTCTGATATTTAGTTTCTATTTATCAAATTTAGTGGTTTCCATGGCAACTTTTGGTCGTGTTAAACACAGCTTACAGAAACACCACATGACAGATTCGTGCATCCATGTAGGTTAGAACACGGTTTTATTGCAACATCATGATTAATTGCCTTCCATATAATACAGATGGCAAATTGACGGTAAGCAAGTCACGAGGCAGAGAATACTGGGTTGATAAGAAATGACTTATGACACAAACATGCACACAGCCATGTCAGGTGTTATCTAATGGTTTACCATAGTAACAATTCGCTAGAAAAATAATTAATTAAATTTGACAGAACAGTCTGAAAAGTCAAAACATCAACAGGAGTCCTAAGGATGATTTGTTTAATAGATGGAAAGGGTGAATCGAAATGTATTTATTATTTTCCTTCGGAGTTGGTAATATACATTGTTAATATACAGTGTTGTGTTCAAAATAATTGAATTGAATTGGTAATATACATTATTATGTTAAATTTAATTTGTTTGTTAACGTTGTTATTTCGTTTACAGGCAACCCCGAGAAGGCGCATTGTTATAAGTTGAAATAGAATGGGCTGACCAAGTAGGAAGGGTTTGTTTATGAGTGAATATTGAACTTTTCTTTGTACCTGTACAGGACGGGTCACTCGGGAATATGTCTAATCCGACTAGTCTTTATACACGGATACAGGCGACCAATCAAATGACATATAGAGGATAACAAAGATAAGCATTGCTTATATGTGCTTCTTTGATTTGTTTATTGATATTTTCCACAGTATTGTACTTATATGGGAACTTTGCATTCTCGCAGTTTGAATGAAAACCAAGGAAAACATGATGGAATCTCCCGGTGTTCTCTGTCGGGAAAAGCTGCCATTTGTAACGAAGGCGACCAGGACTGCTTTTATTTGGGGAACATAGAAGGCCATTCAGCAGTGTTTGCGTCCGACTCCACCGTAAAGCTTTATTTTTAACTTAGCTTAAAATGTTGTATTGGTGGTAGCCTTATCCTTGATGGTGTCAATTTAAAGTTGTTTATAATACTGGCGTGTAGTATAATCTAGACAGAAACATGGCGTAATTATGGCCAGACAAATAACTCAGATAAACAATCTATATAATTTTTTTCACGAAGACAAAAATGGCTGACCAGTATTTTACAGTTATTAATGTGTGTTAGACGGATATATAGGGGTAAATCAATCTAAATCGGTAAGCTATCAATTAAATGGTGCGTTCAAGACAAATCTGTTCACATTAAGGGCATTATGTAAGTCGTTAGTTTGTTTTGTGTCTATCTGTTAATCAGTAATAGAAAAGACATTTAGCGTTAACGAATCATGATTTTGTTTTCTTTTTATATATTCGTTGTGTTTTCAAGATGATTTGTAAGAAGTTGAAGTAGAGATTCCTGTTACTATACACGAAAGTTACACGTTGCTACACGAGAGTTACACGTTACTACACGAGACTTACACGTAACTATACGAGAGTTACACTTTACTAACGAGATTTCCACGTATCTATACGGTTCAGTGCCTGATTACCACAGTGGGTAGAGAGTGGGCCCTCTCAGAAAAAGGTGCCGGGTTCGATCCCTCACACGGTCGATTAAAACATGATTTATTGTGAAATGTATGCAGTGGTTTACGGTCCTCCCTAACAGTCCGTATTCCGTAGACTGTGAGTTTCTACCCATGTTTGCCAGCGGTATAATCAAAGTGGGTGTCCAATCATCATGTAGTATTATGCGAGTTAAATGGTATCAAATCACAGGAGTATGATCAGGTGCTCTCCCTGTCAGCTCACTTTATACATGCTGTGTCTGATATTAACACATCCCTGTTAACCAACCTCAACACCTGCCAATATAATACCCGACTTCCAAATGGCAGATTTGTGATCTGTTATAATACACCTGTGGTCATAGACCCCCACAGTGCCTCGCACCTTTTCTCGCAGGTCTATTAACGCCACTTGTTACCACCGTTCTGTCTGTCTTTGTATGTGCGACACGATTTCTGCTTCTTAGAATCATTAACCATTTTTCAATACGCGACTTTTGAGCTCGCATATCGGCTAAACGATGACGCAGTCTGTACTATTTAATAACATGCTAAAGTGGCATATTAAACAATAAACAAGAACGCTGAAATATAGGTGACAGGAAACAGACAATATGTAGTTCGGTTTGTTTCGATGGGTGTGAGAAGACCGATTCTATCACAGACTGGAGATGCCGGTTTGGAAATAAAAGTGAAATAAAAGCTACTTGGTCCTGCTGGCTTGGCACTGTTACTTCCGCCAACCTGGTCTCTCTCCTCTACAAGGCGATCCCATTCCAATACCTGGTTATCTTCAATTATATATTTGTATAAGTTTATTTTTTCTCCAAAAAAATATATTAACACGAATTGCGTTTTTGCCCAATTCTTTATTTAGTTTTTTCTTTTAATAATTTTACATGGTTTCAGTATCAACTAAGTTTTCATTAAGCACTGTTAAACATTGGTAAACATGGTTGATGCCTTCAAGGAGAGCTTAAGGATAATACAGTGTCCCATCTGGTTCCATTAGTCCCATGTTGTGTGTGATTTATATTGTTAGGAATCTCGAGAAATTGTTTTATGGAGAGTTATCCTGTGTCAACTCTCTGGTTGACTGACAGTCCTATTGTAACCCAACACGAGGAATCGGATGCACAACGATATAAAGCAATATCCATTGACTAATTGACGCGAATGTTTTCATATTTGTGTCGTTTATAACCAGGGTGTTCCACCAATACTATTGAAATGCACCGGTTTGATTATAACTGACATATTACAGAATATGTGCATCCATAAAGAGGCTCTTAACAAACTGCTTCAAACTGATTGTTGATCCATCAATTAATCTATTCGGCTTTTCTCAAATACCACAGCATTGTCACTTAGATAAGGTTTCAAGCTATCTCAAACAATGTTATGTACGATTTAATTATGCTAAATGTCTTTATATCTATTCTCCTTGCGAGTCTTGCAACAAAAACCCACCCCAAACAAACAACATATAATTAATTCTATCTTTTCTGGTTAAAGGCAATTCTAGGTTCCACATGTACACGGTGGCGGATTTAGCTACAGGGCTTAAACGAACCAGAGCCTTTTACTCAGTCTGCATCCGACTCAATGTTATAGGTTTAACGGCTTAGTATAGGTTTAATATCCCAATCGATATAATTTATATTTAACATTTTATATGGCACACATGTCGTTTGTTTGTAAAAATTGGAAGTTACTGGTCGCTCTGCCAAAAATTCCAAGTCTACATTCACGGTGAAAGAGAGACCAATAACGGGTGGGCGACAGATAATCGAATCGTATTTCCACATTTTTAACAAGGGTTACTTTAAGTAACTTAGCGCTTTAAATTAACATTGAAATGTAAAATGTATCAGACGGGTTGAGTATTCCATACATTATTGGGCAGTAAATACTGTATTAATTAATTAGATAATTGCCTGTAAGTGCAAAAACTGAAAGTTATACTGTTATATGCACTCTGATTTTATATCTCTAAATAACGGCTACATGAATACATAAATACCATTAGAGATACAGAACTCTACATCTACGGCAGATTCCGCCCGGTTATTCTCAGCCGCTGAATGTACGTGCAATGATTTAATTGCTGTTCTAAAAAGATATCATGTCAAAGAACAAAAGTTTCCGCAAGCAAATTATATGTTTCCGGGTGGCAAACACTAACCTCGTCGAACCTTGGTGGTTCTAGGGTTCTGGAAACTTTCCGTCTCAATTATATAGGTCATCTTTGAGATAATGCGAGTACAACTATAGCGTAAATTAAGATGACCGCGGACTTTCTGTAGCCAAACTATTTAGGTTAGCTTTGAACGCAGAAAGGTTGCTCTTTGGGTTACAGTGAGACGTCATATAGCGGTCATATCCAATAGTGGTTTAAGGTTACCATATCAAGTAACCAGACGGATAGCTGTTACAGCCTTCAGACAAAATAAAACTGAACACTTATGTACAATACGATACGACTTTTTTTATTAAAAACTTAAAAATATGTAATAATATAAATGTTTCAATCTGACAATGTCAATAATACAGTCCAGATATGGTACCCATTCCATGTGTGATTAAGACTTGTGAGTTAAAATATAGGGTTTATCACGACTGTCCGAGATCCTCTCTCTATTTGTACAAAAATGATAACGAAATTTCTTATATATATACAATCTGTTTACTATTGTTCATCGTGGACAAGGGCTAGCGTAATGAATCACTGGATAAAACTATCCGAAAACCAGATCATAAAAAATATTATGATATGTATGGAAACTAATACGCTCATAATATACGCACTTTCCAGACTTGATATAAAAACTAAAGCCGACTCGATAATCACCTGATGTGATTTCGTGTATAAAAGATAAAGCCCGTGTCTATACCCAATGTAGAATAGTAGAAAGAATATGAATTTATATGTATATAATATATAATGTCATAATGATGAGCCATGTAAGACAGACAAGAACGTTTATCTTGTTTTGGTCAGTGTCGTGTCTGTACAGAAATATCGCAGTTATGTACAAAAGTGACCTTTTCAAACACTGGAAGAAGTACAACAAAGTTTTGTTATCACCAACTGGAAAACAATTTCCATTTTGAAAACTTATATCATTAACAAGACTCATTAACAACTCTGATATTTTCAGTAAATAAACGGTATAAAAGTAAACATATAGAAAATAACAGACAATCTGAGCCCCAAGCCTCCTGCTAACGTCTTTCCATCTTCAATAGTTTTATAGTGTCATTCACTATTTAAAGCTTGAAGAAAGCGGTTGTTTAAGATACAAAAAATATATGTTATTATTTAACCACCTGCCATCTGTGATTCGTCGCCTAGTTTAATTTTTAAACTTTCCCAAGAACTGTTAGACAACGCAATTAGTTGTCTTCAATATCAAGCGTTTTCAAATGCTATAAATCAGAACCATTGTATGGAATAGGCCGATGTTCATATTCCCTAAATGAATCATGGTTTCCTAACATTGATACAGTAGTGTATCTAGAATCATAATGTTGTGTACTGCTTTTCAGTATCTTTGAGTACAAGGTGTTGAACCATTCTTAAGTATCATTTGCCTGCATTTCCTTTTATTATAAAAGCTACTGTTAATTTGTAAAACAATGATCGATAATCCGTTGAGTATGACTGATATTACGCTTTAGCTGGTCATATAAGCCATCCACATTGTTACAAGCATCCCATATCTTCTCTTTATGTACACATTTCTCAAAATCGATATAGAAAAAAAAAACAAATAAAATATTTTACATTTGTGATACAAAAAATATGAACTCTTCAAATGTCCAAAGAAAATGTATGCATTGTTTATCCGTCTTGAAATAAACTCCTGTAGACAGGACGAAATTGTCATGTGTTTAGTTGGCCAGCAGCAGGCGCTGATGGTACTGACTGTTTACCGGTACGTTGTTGATGTTGATTCCATCCATGAAAGATTTCTGGTTATCAGGAGACAGTGTGAAAGGTGTATTACTCTGGCTAGGGACGTTTAATCCGGATGGCAGGAAATCGGCAAGACCCAAAGAAGTGCTTGGACTAGGTAAGCCAGGAGATGGGATAGGCGGAGTGTAGTAATCCCCAGATTTGTTTAAGCTGTAGTTAGAGGGCAGTGAAGGGTGTGGCTGTTGACCAGGTGACATTGGAGAGAGCTGTTGAAACTGTTGCTGTTGATATCGTTGAGCCATGGCCATTCTGTGGTGTTGATCGACGTAGAATTCCATCCGGGGATCGTGTGGTGATAATGACCTCGGACGGCTAGGTAAAGTGTTAGGAGCGTTACTTTGAAGTGCTATAGACCTTTGACGGAAGAAATTACCGAATTCTGTTGGAGAAAGTCGTGAAGGACGTTTGGCCTGTGTTTTAAGCTTTGTTGAGCCGAATTTAGTCTGGGCAAAAGTGGCAGTAGTAAACTGAGGAGCGATAGCCTGTTTGGAGAATATACCCGGCATCACATTCGATGGGGGCGCTACTGGACTGGCGGAATTGAAGAGAGTCGTGGATGGGGAGGTGGCGCTACTCCAGCGTCCTGACGAGGGGGTGGGAGAGGAGGGGGATAAACTTAAACTGTTCAGTGAGGATGACAACGAATCAATAGGTTTAAAACATTGAGCTTCTGGGTTAAAACTCCGACTGACCGCTTGAATCTCTCTATCAGTAGCATCTTGAATACAATCGTCGTCCTTACGGTCACTATATAGAACTTTAACTGGGCTTTTCTCGCCGATTCTGTATGAGACCTCTGCTGGATCAATCCATAAGGTCAACTCAGACGGCCAGTAGGCCTGGATCTCCTCTAAGTCTATTCCACTGGCTGTGGCGGCTAGGCCAATGACAGGGTCGATTTGTTCGCCATTCACACGGACACAGCGAAAACCCGAGCCTTTAAACGGACGCTCGGGATACCAATGACCTTCAAACTTTTTCTTCAGACCTTTCTCTAGTTCAATTCCGAACATGTTCACCCGACGTCTGGGTAATTTGTTGTACAAATATGATATGACGAAATTCAAAGCTACCGATACTTCCACGTGCATTTTAAATTATTCTTCTCACAATTGTCTCTGTTGTCAGTAAGTCTCTGGCCAAACCAAGCTTATGTTCAATTCTGAAAAATAGCATAAAAAGAAACGATTATAAGTCTAAATAATGTGGAAACATTATCTGTTTTATTTTAGTAGTATAGCAGAAAACGTGAGAGTATGAAAGTTTGGATAAGGTACAATACAGATTAATTGAACATGTAACCTATTATCTTGAGATGTTTCTAACCAGTCTTGGCCTCCTTTTAACACTACAGCAATACTGCTTCAAAAGGGGATATTGCCACAGGAAATAACGAAGCACTACAACTATAGATCCGTGATTCCATTAAAAATTAAAACATGATTAATTTTCGACTATATTTGGACTGGAAGACAAGATGAGACTATAGATAGCGACAGAGAGAAGAGGCTGTCTTTACTCTTCCGCCCTACTCCGACACATATTGACGCGAGTTGACGTCAGTGGCTTGTCGTGTTACTTCTATCCACACAATACCATGTCATAAAATCTATTTCTGTCCCGATCAACTCAAATAGATAGAAAATAACGGCCAATACACACCGCCTCTGGGCATGAGTGCTTAATACATAGTTAATCTTCCTATGTTCATCTAAAATCCCTCCGTAAGAGGAAGTATGCCATTGCCAATTAAACAGAACAAACTGATATGAAAAAATGGTTATGTCATAAGTAATACACGAGAGTCTTTTGATCACGCATTTAATATGTATTCCACTATTGGGAGCAGTCGTCACAATAAGCTATCAAAACCTACTTTAATATTAGGCAGAAAGGAACGGACGTATAGGCCTTCTTAGCCATAAGAATTATTTGTTGTGGAATTGAAAACAGAAATGGTCACAGATTCTCGGCTGTGAGTATAAACTGGTGTACAGATATGAGGGATTGTAGGCGTGTTTAATAATGGTTGGGATATATAACGCTGGTAACAGATGCTACTCTGTTTAAGATTCCGGGAATTTATCTGGTGACCGCATTTGTGAACAAATCGTGAAAATCGGTTTCAAAAAGTAAAATGTCAAATTGGGGTATCGCACATTATGATCACTGATAAACACAAGTAAGGATAGTTTATCTTTTAACTGACTCGGAAGCCTCGCCTAAACAAACATGAATATAATAATAATTCACTAAACAATGTCACTTTTAACATGGTCGGTTTTCTGGAAGTCATATTTCGCTTATGCTAACAAACATTTAAATTAAAAAGTAATATTTAAGAGTTTGCGATTATTATCTGAAGGCATTTACGTAATACATATATTTTGAATAATATGTGTATATATATGTTTATAACCATATGGTACAATCAGCCACGTCAACCTGTAACTCTATTTTTTTTCAAATTAGTCAGCTTAGTACTGCTTGGAATCTGCCCATTGCTGATTATCGGTTTATTTAAGGTGTGTGAATAGATGCTAGTGTTTATTTTATTTTAACTTTGTATAAATTAACGTTATATAATTTTATATATCAGTAAGGCTGATATTAATGGACCGACATATACCTCTAGATAACATTGGTGGCAGCGTGACATTCACTGTATTATGTATGTATAATAAATGTACAGGCAACATCAGATATTGAACGATATCGACCTAAATATCTTCAATAAAATCTACCTAATGAAGGCAGAACAGCCGGGGATTTAACGTGATATAAGCCGGGTAATATGGGGAGTCGTATTGACCACTCAAGTTAACCTATAATAATGGAATTTCAAAATACTGGACTGTGTGAAATATCAAACTCTGGGCTCTTGATTGACATGCTTGCACTGAATCGCTTAGTTAACAGTCTATATAAGTTTACATAAAAAAAATATATGAAAGATCAGCCATGAAAACAAGCTATTTAAACCGTCTGCTGCTTGAATCTGTATTGTGGGACAGTATTGATCGTCAATCGACCAACACAGCTGGAGCTTCTGAGTGCTTTATCCTGTGGATATAAACAATTTGAAAACCAACAAAGATACGGACTTCGGTCACCGGCATACAGCACCACCGATGTCCAGATGCCGGGTTTGGTCGGTGTAGTTTTGGGGTAATTGTTGATACACTAGTCTGTTGCTATATGGACGATTTCATACATAAGTAATTTAATTTTGAACATGAAAACTTACTGCACCCCATCATTTTGACCCTTTATCTTGCCATGCTCAGGAGAAAAAAAAAGAAATAAACAAAGAAGTGTGTAGTTGTAACTAGATACAGGTAACACCAAGTTTGACCAAGATTGTATCTATCTATATAAAGTTTCCAAAATCTAACTGTGCTATCATTTTCATTTCTTTTTATAAACCTTTAAGATTGAAGTTTGGTGATACTTACTCTGATTGAGCTTTGTCTGGGTGTGCTGGTTATTTGTCATTATAGTTCTAGTGATAATGAAAGTGAGACAAATTGTATTTGATCTAAATTGTTAGGAAATATTTGCCCACGTTGTCCATTTCAACTGCTAAAGACGAATTCAAAAGACTGACTTACCAAACTGGTGCATATTCTAATTAGCACAGCGGCATATCAAAGCGGCCGAATAAACAATAGTTTGCCTTTTGCCGAAATCGTATACTTGAGCCATGAAGAGACAGAGAAGGGTCTGTATGAATGTAATGTAGCCGAGGTTCAAAATAACCTTCCAATCGATAAAGTACTTGACCAGTGTGTGAATGTGTGGGATTCCGCTGGCAATCTCCAGCTATAGAACCCAATATTAGACAGTATCATTCCGGCTAAGAGATGGGTATAGGTTACAATTGCCTGGAAGACAATCTCCATAACACTGGTGCAGGGTTACACGATGGGCTGATATGTTTACATACATATGTGATTACATTACACGAGCTTTGTCTATAGAGAGCCGCATGTGTGAGTTGACACAGATCTACACCCGCGTACCATATGCTGCCAAACACCTTCATACCCACCCCTGTCGCCATATCGTACACACGTATAACCACCTCACTTTAATATATGGCCACAGATTCAACGAGTTTAGACAAAAACAAACAGAATTGGAAAGATATCTATGGTAATTTAGCTCACTGTGACATTATCGTTAAATGCCAAACACTTCGACAGCTTCTGGTCTAAATGTAGGCCTATTAATCGGTTAACATCGCACAAGTAAACCAAAATATCTACTGTTACAATACAAACACAGCTAGACCTACTCAACAGTCAGCATGTCTAAGGATTGATTTTATTAAGCTTACTTCGAGTTATAAGCGGCTTCATAGAAAGATACATTTCCAGAAAGCAAATATGTAGGCCCTATTCCTATTGTCTTCACCCCTGAAAGGTTATCGGTCTTGCGCGAGTTGTCTTATTTGATCCGTTTGTAGTGATGCCTTTATCCTTAGCTATTATTTAGTCTGTTTCGTATAGACTGGATGTCGGCAGAGTTACGCCAACTGATGCAACGCAATGGTAGGATAGTTTGATACATGGGCTCGTTTAGACAGATTTAAGGTCACAACAGTATTCCTGATTAGCATGTATAGGCCAAACAAAAAGGCAGAAAAGGAAATATCTGACATCTGGAGAGAACAAACATTGACTGTGTAATTGAAAAGACCAAAAGTCCTTGTTACTGAAGGTTTAAAGGTGTGCGAATGATCACACATGGCTAAAATCCAATATTTATAACACAGATATTTTTTGAAAACTGATTCAATTACTGTGATGTAGAAATCGTTTAATCCAAAGACTGCTAAAAAGATAAGTAATAGCAGCCCGATGTTATATCTGATAATATCGACAATAACATAGGCTTGTCGACATACACAAATACCATATGGTCCCGACAATAAACACTGTATATATAGTGTTTAAGTAAAATTCCATATAACAGTATTGTACCGATTGTTTAAATTACTTACCTAGTATGTCTAGTCTGTAAAATGAGATGTTTGTCCTTTCAATTCGTCCCTAGCACAAAAAATATGGAAGTTTGTCGTTGCAACACGCGGACACTAACATGGTAGAAGTAATGCTTGTGAGTAGGAAAACAGCCTACTAAATAGTACAGGCTAACTGTTACTGAATATTCATGAGATGTCAACAAGATACCCACCCACATCTGTCGATCTGATCAGTTAATTCGAAATCAGTTCTTTGTTACTCTTTCACAAGAGTATCAGTTATCACATCAGATGTAATTTGTCTTTGAAAACAATGTCAGTTTTGATAAGCGTTATGATGTATTGCACTGTAACGAGAGGTACTATTTTTTTTCCATGCGGCATTGTGCGTGACGTTGGGGGTAAATGGGTTTGCGTCATTTCATTCATGTTCTGCGTTGTACACAAACCACTGAGGCTGTATCGATCTGTGTCCATCCCCGTCTGTGGGATAAGGTTCACTATACTGGGTATTTGCCAGTATCAAATCGAAGCGTGTAGCTGGATGTTATATCATCTCTGTACAACGCCTGACCGCTAGCTGACTGTATCGACGGGCACATGTTGCTTGCATTTCCTCCCTGTCTTCGTTACTTAACCAATATTGACATTAACAGATGGTAGAACGTGCCGAACATGTCACGTACGTGTATATAAATTTAATATCGTTTTTATATAAATGTTCATACATTTATGAGTACCATAAACTGGTTGCCGGTATGTAACATATTGTGGCAAGATATGCTGACCGGGCATTTTGTCAACACTATATCTTCTAACAGGTGCTCTTTGTTTTAAATTATGCCTTCGCTGGGTCCCATAAAGCACGAGGTTAGCTAAAGTGTGATGCACGAAGTGGTCATAGTTATGGTGTTTAGGGACTTGAAGAGCTCGTCAAGGTTAATAAAAAAGTGAAACTGGTTTAGTGCGAGACATGAGACCATACGAATAATATATTTTTTAGTGGTAGTGACAAGTTAGCGTGTTAGTGTAATATTAATAAACAAGAAGAAATTGTAATACATATATACCTCAGTGTACATGTTGAACAGTTTTGGCAACTATAGCTATAAATGGCACCACTGAGTATTTTGGGTTTTTACTTTGTATTTCTTTGTTTCTTCATTTTGGAGAGACCCAGGCCTAAGAGAAATGTTTAACCGCAAGCTGTAGAAGATTTGAGATTTCACGAGATGTGGCAATGACAACTGATTTATATTCGCCATACTGGAGTTTTCTCACGCGCACCGACACATGTTAGTCTTTCTGTTCTGTCGTGATCTTATCTGTGTTATCGTCTTTGATAGCATTATAATGTGTATACGTTTATAACTTTGTTATTTTTGTTTGCTTGATAGTCACACATTTTTGTACCACGCTGTTCGCCTGTCTTACAGGAACAATTCAACAATGTATAAGTATAATGTGTATATATGAAATAAATAATAAGTATATTTCAATAAACAGTGGTTGTTTGGGCCTAAATGGCCGAAAACATTAATAAAATTAATACAGCTTGTCGTTTTGCTTTTCTGAATCGCTTTCTACCATGATGATCACGGGACTCCCCTGGCTTACCCTGCTCTGTAACTGGGGCATGACCCGGGTGTGACGACACCGGACGCCTGAAGGAAGAAGTGCCATACCCGTGTTTACCCGGGGAATGCGCGCAAATTGAAAAGCAGACTCCATTTGTTTAAAACCGTCGCCGTGTTACCTCCATGATTTGTGTATAGACTGCTTGGTCATACACCGGGACCATTTTTGAACGTAGTGTTAGTTTGTTTAATTGGGGTATAACGTCGTACTCAAGGGTATTTCACTTATATTACGATGGATTGTCCACCTCACACGGTTCCTTGCCTAATTACGGTGGAAACCGAGAGAAAACCTCGTAAAAAACACCCCCGCGATTGCCGGAGCCACATCATGTGACTCACTAATATATCTGATGGTCGACAGACGGTCTCGATCCACTGAACGGTACATCGCAGTAGGATTAGTATAAGCGCACCCGCTAACCACTAAGCCACGGCCATTCAGGACTTGAATAAAGTGATATTCGATAAATTACTGAAAATGGTGATGTCGTCGCCATGCAGATTACAGTTGTATAAATACACCAGGACTATATGCTATGATTTCATTCAGCTGTAGATCAATGGAATTCCTTTTTTTAAGATACTGACAAACTTATGCATCCATAAATCAAAAAATTTGTTCCATTTCCTGTTGAGCCACATCACACATTTCCAAATTGTTAAAGTTTAAATTGTTTCCGCCTCGTGACTTCCTGGTGAGACAGTGGTGACGCAGGTTTATCCCAAAGTTGAAGTTGCTGATTCGGGGAAGCCCGATGGACTCGGGGGAAGGCATGTCGGAACTGTCCAAAGCAGATAACGCCAAAGGGATTATACGGCCAGATACATGTCGGAACATCATTCCACACTTTCGTACCGGTGCAGTTATCTCGGAGGTGAAAGGAGAATGTTAACCACCGGATGTTTTGTGCGCATGCGTGGAAATCAACTAAAGTACTCCGCGGAGTACGGAATAAGACATGCAGATCGCCTTTCATTGGTCAACGTCGTCCAGCTTCCGACGAAAATAAGAGCATACTCTATTTCATTCGACAATGTCGAGCGGTAATCGGAACAACCAGTGAAAAGATCATCGGATACGACCTTTGCCCTCACACAGTCATATCGACGAAAACTGATCAAAATGAGTGTTTCGTTCTTCGGAGGTACACTGTCCTAGCACTATGCTTTACTTATCAATGGAAACAATAATCAATGTAACAATGGCGATATTGCATGATAAGTCCAGATTGCATGTCCACACACTCAGAACGCTGTGTTACTTTATTGCTCTTCACAGTCTATCCACCAAGGCTTACTTCATTTTATATAATTCTATATTTTGTTATCTTCCCTTTAAATCCTGTTATTAGTGTTCGATGCCCGGATGTCCAAAGATCGGTTAGCCTTAGTCAGTTATATGGCTTTGTGACACAAAGAATCGGACATCGCGCCGTAATAGAAATCCATTATTACGCCACTAACTGACTGTTAACCAGTCCCTGACCTTTACAGCAACAGTGTATGGAATAAGCTATGGTATTACCTTCTCATTACAAAGAGTTATTGTTGTATTTTGATCAAGAACTGATAACAATTGCCTATGATAGAAGCACCCGATTTGATCCGTATGACGTCAAATCACTTATTCTTAATGCATGGTTAAATGTTATAGACGTTTATCACATGCTAATGATCCATTTTCCGCTGTCAAGTCGTCCACCGTTGAAAATTCAACTAAAGGTAGTGTGCGTTTTGTCCAAGGCTATAGCAGCCCTAACACAATGAATAGGGCTAATTCCTCCGCCTTAGCTCTACGTCCCAAACAATGACTAGTATTTCACCTACCTGCAATTTGTCTTTTCTGACGGTTTTTCAATTTTATTATTGCAAAGGGAGATAACTTAAACGTGTCAACTTCGGCGAGAAACTCAAGTAAAACTTTATTTAACGTCAGGAAAGAAAGTAGGAGTTAAATTATTATGACTTTTGTACCCCCCAAAAACCTAGAGAAAAATCAGATATATGTTTTCAGATGCCGGCGATAGCTGCGGATCAATTTCCAACCTTCATCATGGGTTGAGATAGGCGAGACGTAGGATTAAGACGGAGGAATTAACCCTATGCATCGTGCTATCGCAGCCCTGGCTTTGTATTTCTCCGCCAATACACTCCACTGCCTTCCTTCCGTCTGTAAGTATAGTACAATTACGGAAGGCAGTGGTGTGTATACTATACCTACGAAAGCCAGTAAAGTGTATTGGCGGAGTAATACAAAGATATAGTAACCATATAGTGGGAACAGTATACTTATTTCAATAGAGGATGGTCAATGGCAATTTGATGGCATAATTATACATTAATTGTAGTCTAACCCACGTCGAAGACTATTTGGCGAAATTGGTTCAGACAATATGTACTTTGTTATGTTCACAAGTTGATCTATGACATCAAGTTAGACGGGTTTGTCCATGTTAAACTTTCCCAACATTTCCCCACCATTTCACAGGCGAGAAGTGTATGATGTTAGAATTTCCCCGGTTAACCAAACTCAGTCAAAAAAGAAACTTTACACTCGTTTGGATGTCGATAAGTTGAACATACAAGAAAAGTGGTTTTAAATAATGATTAAATTCCATTTTGTACCC
>JAQQZZ010108081.1:0-15722 GCA_030265115.1 Mopalia vespertina | reverse complement strand
CAAAAGTGGCACCAAAACTACACCATGCGAAACGAAGCGCAAAATAAGTAGGAGTCCGAGGGCAGGGAGTCGGGGTAAAGTTGGCAGCAGTTTGAAAGAGACTTCGTAACAACTCACCCAGCACTCAGCATGTAGGATTGAAAAAATTGACAAATTCATTTTAGTGAGCGTCTATCTGCTCTAAGGTGTAATCAAATAGATTTCGCCAAGTCCAGTATTGTTGAACTGAGCGCTAATCAATTAACTTACCAAAACAAGATCCGTGATCTAAATGTACAGCTACATGTAAATACCTTAACTGATTAAAATAGTAAACGGAAAAGAAAGATAGAGTGGTGGAATTAAAGTAGATCCAGGTATCGTCAATGTAGTATTACGCTTCATTGACTTGCAGCCCACACTTGTCTTATAGGTCTCTCCTTAGTCGGTCATTTCTTTTACGCAAACTACACCTTTTCGACGAAAAACAACGTTAGACAAATATAACGGATTGGTCATATAGTCAATGTAGAGCTCCTTACCTTCAACCATCCTTTTTACGTTGTGTAATCTACAAATTAGTGTAGCTTGGCCTATAAAATACGTCTTTGTCCGCCATGTTGACAAAGCTTTTTTTAGTTTTAAAAAAAAAAGAAGCGGTGATTGCTCGTCATGTGACGCATTTCAGTCTGTTGATTTGGTAGATTTGACAAGATGGCCGAATGTCGAAGTTATCAAATCGCCTCAAGCGAACCAGATTAGTGGATTATACCGCCTATAAACGGAAGAAGGTAGGAGTTGCCAAACGGACTCTTGTCAACAACAGATAGCTGACGATATTGTTTCCGTTCGAAATTACCTGATTTGTCGTGGATTTTTAACGAAACGGACCCATACTAAAGCGATGTTTTAATGCGTGTCTCATCTAAATTAAAGACGAGAAATTCCTAACAACAATTAGCTGATCGATCGAAAGCTGGACACATCTGACAGACATATCATTGACAAAAATGTGGAGGAGAGTCCTGTGTTTATTACAGATGATTGAATGCGAAGAAAAAACACGATGCCGAATTACGCGAACCAAAAAGGGTGTTTCTCTAGTGGAAAATGTTATGTTGATTGCCACAAAATCTCTTCCATATGTTTGCCTAAGAAGGGAATTGAAATATTAATTTCTGGATACAATCCAAATAGGGTTTTATTCCTGCCATGTATAGATATTGCCCGTCATTAGTTATACAAATAATACAATATGGAAGTATTATACGATATCATTTATGTATGGTTATTCTCCTATGTTTGCACTGATGAGTTAACAAATCATGGCGAATATCCACATATTAAATAAACATTCGATACCTCTTACTCCCCCGTATTTAAATGTGTAAAACGATGCTATTGTTTACTTCAATAAACGTTTTGTTAATCTTGTTGTTACATTTAGGATCGCCACCACCGTTTACTACACGACCCCCTGGGTACTGTGCTAATCCCTCCTGGATAAAGCACGGGGACTACTGCTATTCCATAACAACATCCTCGAATCCAACATATTTGTACAAATCGTGGCCAAATGCCCAATACGCATGTTCACAGAACGGAATGAGTCTGGCTGCTATCAAGAACAAAGAGGACAATGACTTTGTACAAAATTTGTTAAAGAATAGTAAATCTGCCAGAGGTCGTTTGGGATGGATAGGAATGTACTCCAGACAAGGAGGTGAATTTTAGTCGCAAATTATATCTTCCACATTTATATTTTTCGATAAGTTCCTAATCCGATAACAAATACTCAAAGTAACTGTTTGGTAATATGGCTTTGTTATGTTTTCAAAGATCAATCAGATTTCAGGTGTACACACCAATAATTACATCTACCTTGATGCAATGTGTGAGCATCATCTGTTTTCTATTAACAAACGGAATGCTCTAATTTTGCTTTGTATTTTCGGCATGCATAGGTAAGAGACTGATATACACATTGTCGACGTTTGGAGACTTCAAACTTTATTTTTAATAAAGGAGAGGATGTCTTTGTTTCGGACACAACATGTGATCAGTTATAGTATTGAAATATTTATTCCGGTTTTATAATTTATTGGCTGCATGTCTCACGTTGTAAGTTGTTGTTGTGATAAGGTGGTTTTCAATGGGACGACAACAGTGTTGTGGATTTTGATAATTGGGCGAAAAACGAACCATCAAACAATCGCAGTAGAGCTGACGAAGACTGCGTAGCCATCGGCCCCACGACTGGAACTTGGTACGACGTGAGCTGTACGAACAGATTTGCCTATATTTGCTCAACTCTCAAAAGTAAGACGAATCGCATTTCTCTAATATCACTTCCATATCTTTTATGAAAATATTTCTAAATGTACATTTATCAACTGTTGACGGAGGCATTATATCTAAGATCAAAATATTAGAGAAACCCCAGAATACAAACATTGTATAGAAAATGACCATTGACTACTCGTCTCAAGTTCTGCATGTAACGACCCGACACATTGGTCGTACTTCCTATTCACATCTTGCTTTATACAGCAATGTCTTCGAAATATAGCTTTGCGCATTCAGCAATTCGGTTTTTGTTAAAAGCGGAACATTTTGTCTCAAATTATTATTTTTGTGTTCATTTTAAACAGATAGCTAATAGCTAAATTGGCACGTGAAAAAAAGCTTATAGCGGTTTGATTTAATTTATCATTAAACTATATATAGTTAGTTTTCTTTAAAGTGACTGTTTATAACCCATTCTCCAGAAAAAAACGAAAAGCCTTCTAACAACACAAAACTGGAAAATATGATCTATTTTTATTTCAGTCATACCAACTCCAATTTCCATCAACCGCACAACAACAAAATCGACTCCTCTACCAGTCATCACTCAAGCTTCGGGTAACCCTCAGACAAATCAGCCAATCACGCATCCCGTGACGCAGAAACCGGTAACCCAGAAGCCGGTAACACAGAAACCGGTAACTCAACGTCCTAAAACAAACCGCCCTAAAACACAGACACCTCGACACCCGTTTACAGTTGCTCCTACGCAGAAACCATTTACGGCCTTTCCACCTCAGAAGACGACACAGCCACCCAGGACTCTACCCCCACACCCCACCCGTAGTCCTGGTTACTTGAATTACCACGGTGATAAACCAAATCCAGGTAAGAAAGTTTGTTTGTGTTTTTTTTTTTTTATTACTTCGCTTAATAGTCGAATAGAACCACACTGCGTCATTAGTAACACACAGCTACAACACATGAGCGTAAAGTGGATGTCTATGCTTTAGCATTTAATGCGCTTAAATATGACGTGTGATTATCATTTATTCATTAAGAAGGGCAAATATATGCCCCCCAACGACCGTTGATAGCTGCAAGTTTAGGCCTGGACACCCTTGCTCATGACTTATACTATTGTTGCATTCCATTTTGTATCCAACAAAAACCATCTAGCTTTATAAAGTAGACTGCTGCTCTGAGATAAACCCGTGCCACCAGGTTCGCACGTGACGGAGCTCGATTATAGCCACACTTACGGTGTCCCGAGAAAGAGATTAATCGGTCAATAGTAGCAGAGTGCTCTTGTTTACTGTTTAAGTGCAAAGACAAAGCAGCTGGGAGGATTTTGAATTTCATTTTACAAATTCCAAATGTTTAAGATTCCATTGTATACTAGACATACATGTAGTTCTGGTGAAAACGTAATGGCATGAATAAACACAAAATACAATGACATTTTTGCGTGTACACATTTCACAGCAGCGCATATCTTCACTTTAAGGTCTAAAATTGTTGGATCCCAGGGTTGATTTTGAGGTACACAATTTGTCCATGCCCAGCAGGACACATAATATAGTCCAATATATATGTATATATTTATGGAAAGATTACAGGATTTCTAACGTGGAAATTTGGCGCAGATAACTTGGAAACAGGTACATAATATAACACATGTTTTAGGCTTATTTATCAGACTGCAATAAATATAATACTTACTGAATTAGTTTATTTAGTAGAGTAACCCTTAAACTGAAAATGTGTACCTCATTGTTTTTGCAATTTTGTTTTCAGTGAATATTTTTATCTGTCCAACCTTAGAAAAACTTTCTGAAAACAGTATGCTTCGAGTTCTTCGAGTAATAAGCAAATTTCTATGTAAAATCAAATTTTTCGTTATTTTGGAATAATACTTTCTTAGTTTGAACAGATTTTAGTTCCGAGAATGTTGCCGGTTGAAACCCGTCCGGGAATCCAACTCACAAACCTCAGAGTAAGGCACTGAATCGGCAGCAGTAAATGACGGCCACCTAGATCAATTTTCTAAACCAAGATGTGTTCAAACTAAGAATATGTTATCCCAAAATAACGAAAATACTGTACGGGAGATCTGCCAAACTTTGAAATAGACATTTAATGATTGGCTATCAAATCCAGTGTGCAACTTACGTAACACCATGGGACAAGCCTGTTGCTATATGTGTGTTGAGTTGTTAGATATTGCAGTAGAATAAAAAAATTGCTTTATTTATCATTAAAACAACACCTCAACAACACCTCAAAAGACACAAAATACCACAATTTTTTTATGCATTTTGCAATCTTGACATTGATCTTGGCAATAACAATAATTGACAACGAACACTGCAATTCGAACAAATGTATGTTCAACATGTGCTTGACTCAGAAGAATAACAGGAAAAGTATAAACCTTCTGTATATCAAACAACACGAGTTTGTTGTGCGTGAATGTGGTCACAATGACATGCATGTTTTTGTTGTCGTTTCAGCCAGTGGAATCAGTGGTGGAGGTATAGCTGGTATCTGTATCGCTATATTACTCACAGCAGCCTTGGTTTCCCTGGGAATTCTGTACTTTCGCCGTCGGCAAGTTAGCCTAAGGTTACAAACCACCGTGGGTTTCGACAACGCCCTTTATAACAAAACTGGTGACAGTGTAGACATAGGCGGTAATGATTAAGGGGGGAAATAATAGACTTTGGGGTAAGAAACTCAGTTATAATCAGTATTGAATGATGTTTAAAAAAAACAAACAATTTTTAACAATATAGTTAAAACTACAGTATTGAGTGAAAAGCATCTTACCGCCTTCAACTATTTAGAGATTATTAAAATGTGAGATAAATGCCGGTGGAAACAAGTTCCGCCGTGGAGTTCACGCCTCGATGTTTGCTGATGTCCAGACAAGTCCACTGCACCAAGGATATCAGTGTACCGCAAAAATGTTGAAACTACAGAACTACAGAAACAGTTCGAATATCTAACGACAAATTTTTATTAATTCGAGTTCTTGTATATTGTATATTCGACCCTTTGAGCTCAACAGACACGTGTATTTTAAAAATTGTTAACTATTAAAAATGTTAGATTCTAATAAATATTTACAATATTGAAATAGACTTGTTTTGTTTGAGCAGAGGTTCGATAAACGGTACACGTATCACTTAGTAAATAATTATTCATTCTTTATTCTGAAAATATGTGGACAACCAGCTTTATTACTTAATAATTCAAAGGAATGTTCTTTCGAGTGATGTTCGTTGAACTATTTCGTCACCATTGATATTTTCTCACAGTGTGAAAAAGAAAATATATATATTTATACAAAACAGGATTGGGTGTAAATCTTGCTTGATTAATGAAATATTGAGAATAATCGTTATGTGGTAAAGAACACAATTATTTGAGTAAGAAAGGGCACCAGTACCGTATTGGCACCAGATTCATTTACGTTTACAAGAGAGAGTGTATTATGAGTATCATTGGCAAAGAAATAGGATTGTTTGCTGAGAGACGTTCACGCCAATCAGTGAGTGATGTTCAGCTTTAATTCATGAAGTTTTGTGAGGAGTTGTAAACTGAAAATATTATTTAAAAAATTTTATAAAAACATCAAAATGTTCCACAATGGGATCAATTGACAGACATGTTAACTGTAATTAATAAACAGTCAGGTTTACCTTGAGCATTGTACAAAATAAAAACCCGTCAGCATTTAGATGAAATCGGAATTGAACACACCATAATCAGTTATTTTCTCAATGACGAAATCTTCATTCGTGGATTAATTATTAGAAAAGCTAATATGTTCAGGCGTGGGGTACATTAAATCTGTGCTGTTGATATCATCACCAATATTGTGATAATCAAAACCATTCAGTATCATACATCATTCTAAAATATAATCGAGATACCTAGACTCTAAAGATACACCGGGCCATCTTGTTTTGCACTTCTTTGATTAGCACATCGTCCCAAATATTGGCGGAAATTAATGCGCGATTGCCTGGGATGGTGTACGACTGTAGTTTTAGTCTCGTCTACTACAGAAACTCTCGCGAGACTACGATTGTATCGTACATATTGCGCGCAACTGTTTACAAAGAACGTGATTATATTATCATTATTAGGTTATCTGTGGATATCGGATAATAGTACAAGGGGAGTGCCCTTCGATAAAAATGCACTAAAATCAGACAAACCTATAATTAGAGGTGTGTATTGATTATAGTCCATATATAAACCAGCATCTTGCGGATGAATAGTACCGGTTACAAGCAGTTGATAACTTTTGTCCACACTAATTTGCGGAAGTGTTTTCGTAACAATTGTTCTTAGTGCAGTATATTTACAGACTGAGGTCACTGATAGGTCAAGCCAGTTCTTGACAGCCCTAACGAAGTCCTTCATTACGTACTACAAAGAATTGAAGAACATGACGTTGAAGCTAAGGTGCTGTTCTCGCCATGACAGTGTGGAATATCCACGTTACGGAATAGACTGGGATGACGTACACCCGACTGGTGACAATGTGGAATATTAACGTTACAGAACAGACTGGGATGACGTACACCCGACTGGTAACAGTGTGGAATATCCACGTTACGGAACAGACTGGAAGGTCTTACACCCAACTGATGACAATGTGGAATATTCACGTTACAGAACAGACTGGGATGAGGTACACCCAAATGATGACAATGTGGAATATTCACGTTACAGAACAGACTGGGATGGCGTACACCCGACTGGTAACAGTGTGGAATATCCACGTTACGGAACAGACTGGAAGGTCTTACACCCATCTGATGACAATGTGGAATATTCACGTTACAGAACAGACTGGGATGAGATACACCCGACTGATGACAGTGTGGAATGTGCACGTTACAGAACAGACTGGGATGATGTACACCCGACTGATGACAATGTGGAATATTCACGTTACAGAACAGACTGGGATGACGTGCACCCGATTGGTAACAGTGTGGAATATCCACGTTACGGAACAGACTGGAAGGTCTTACACACACCTGTTGACAATGTGGAATATTCACCTTACAGAACAGGTTGGGGTGACGTACACCCGACTGATGACAATGTGGAATATTCACGTTACAGAACAGACTGGGATGGCGTACACCCGACTGGTGACAGGGTGGAATATTCACGTTACAGAACAGACTGGGATGGCGTACACCCGACTGATGACAATGTGGAATATTCACGTTACATAATAGACTGGGATGGCGTACACCCGACTGGTGAGAGGGTGGAATATTCACGTTACAGAACAGACTGGGATGGCGTACTCCCGACTGATGACAATGTGGAATATTCACGTTACATAACAGACTGGGATGATTTACACCCGACGGATGACAATGTGGAATATTCACGTTACATAACAGACTGGGGTGATTTACACCCGACTGATGACAGTGTAGAATATCCATGTTATAGAACAAACTGGGATGACTTACATCCGACTGATGACGAAGCCCGGGCAATTGCCAGTGCGCCCAGGATTATACATATAATTGAAAGCATTTATGTGGTCACTGAAACGTTATCTTAAAGGGAAAGACCACTGATTTTTGACATAACTTATTATTTTTATTCAATATTTTCAAAGATAAACATCTGTATTGCACTTGCATTCGAGTAAGCATAGCTTGTATTGCACTTGCATTCGAGTAAGCATAGCCGTTAATTGGACGTTATTGTTCGAAAACACGGCCCGTCACTGGTGTGTCCGTCTGCTTATGGATGCATTGGAAGGCATCTGTAACACGACGTATACACAAGTTTGGTCATCCAAGCGTAATGTTAATCTGTTGTATACATATCAAATAAACTAATTGAGTAACACATATAAAGTTTGGCATGTTTTCAGATGACATGCGGGTTTTAGTATCAGATGCATATGTACAAGCGGTTGTTTGTTGTCGTTGTTTCGCTAGAGGACGGGATCCTCACTTTCAGTTTTATGTGAAAGCATTCACCAGTGCATGCATAGGGAGACAGCCACGACTAGATGACATTACTACCGTGTTTTCAAGCAATGACGTCAAATCCGCTTTTTAAATTAACTAATTACAGGCTATGCCAATTCGATTGCAAGTGAAATACAGAGGGATGTCTTTGAAAATATGCAATAACAATAATAAGTTTAAAATCAGTGGGATTTCCCTTTAAAGTTATGCTTAATCTTTCTTCTAATTACAACCAAGGTTGTTGATATCTTCTAAAGATAGAACAAGAATATTAAAGGTAATCATGATGTTCATGTCATGTTGTTTGAAAATTTGGAACATCTGGAATTTTGAATATCTAGTCCGTTTCGGTTCTACAATCTGATACTGCCACTTTATGAAAAATTGTGTAAACTTTCAATCAATTGATCTTTCTTGATTATAATATTGTATAACCACAACACCATGTAGTTTCTAATCCTCGCTCGAATATTTAGACTTAAATGTTTTTAACAATTTTAATAGATTAGTATGGCAACACATAGCCTAATAAATAAGACCTCAATGTTACCTGGTGTGTAACAATATGATATAATTTATTACCCTACGCGTCGTATGGATTTCCACCCTATTCTAAATCAGCAAGAATAACCGGAATTGAGGTTTCCAAGGAAATTGATCAACAACCGTCAATGAACAAATATTCAAAACAATTCTCAACCAACGTAAAGCCATAATAACTTTAATCGAAAAACTATTCAACATAAATTTAAAAGTCATTTATATTGTGTATGACAACTTGATAGGATTCGCGAAACAAGTCTTAGTTCATGTTGAGTTAATAAGACTGAAGAGTAGATAGTAAACAACCATGTTTAAGTTGAGTCAAGACACGTTGTTTAACAATACAAATCCATACACAATAACTTTAAGGAATTTAACAGGACTAATGAATTTGATCATCATTGTGATTCAAGGGAAATAACTCTTTGAAGAATATATCACTACATGACACTTGGCTCGTTTATCGTGAATGGAGTTGAATTGACTTTTTATTCACCATAAAATATACCAAGGATTAAAATACTACCAGTAGGTAGTATGGCAGGCAAAAATCTCCAGATGGCTTGTTCTATCCTTTGAAGATAGGCTTATGTAGGACATATTCTTTACAAATGGCGATGACAGTATAACAAAGTGATAAAAAATAATAGGTAATTATATTCCTCAAAACAAACCTCAGATATCAGAAGTTAAAAAATAGATATATTTGAGAATGCTTTAAACCATCAACACAGTTTGTCCCAGTCGGGATAGAAGCGTACTTTCATTCGCTCTACGTAATGTAATAGATTCTTATATTCTGAGAAAATCTTCTTTCCAGGAGGGAAATCGGTCTTTATATACACCAGTTGGATAAGATGAGCGAATATCGTACAGTCAATCTGAAACACATAAAGAACAAAGATCAGGCAGTTGTCACAAGAAACAACCCACAATCGCTCTGGGTTTTCCTGTGCATTCTTGTCGATCCATTCAACCGGAGTCTTTCTTTTCATTTGAGTAAGAAACAGACTGTGCATTGATCAGATTGTTCTCTTCAAATCACCAGAGGTAAATTTGCGGAATACACGAAACGCATACAATGTGAATTCGAACGCATAAGTGAAGAGTAAAACAAGTAGAGTCGAACCGTAGACGTAGGACATTTGTATACATATTAGAACGAATACAAGTTAATATAGGTGCCTAACTCAGACTCGATGTGATTTGAATAAGAATTCAAATGGCTGTAACTGTAGGATCTCCATTCAGAGCATTACAACATTAACACCACAGAAGTCATTGGTTGCCAATCTACTCACCACGGATGGTTGTTTTCCAAAGAAGAAATCTCTATCACCCAGGTATACAGATAATGATTTCAGATCCTCCTCTGCTAACTGGCAGATCTCATCCTGGCTATGGCATGCAATACCAAGAGACATTGCTTTTTCCATAATCTAGAACACAGAGAAGAAGTTTTGTGCTGTTTTGAAAATGAGCAGAGACGGCATACACTGAAGCAGATATCCTACAGTTTGGGAGTGTTTCTGCAGGATGGTGGATTCCATTTCGGTATGGATTTTGTGCTGTAAACTTATCTGTGACCTAGTATCTATTCTAACTAACACAGTCATTGTAAAATCAACGAAAACAGGTGGTTTACTTTCAATTGTGAAATCTTTGCTATGCTAGAATTATTTGTAGTGGATCAGAATTAATGTTTTTTGCATATAAATACGACATAATGAGGCTGCCAATTTCTAAAAATAAAGGTAAATAAAAACTCACTTTTTTCTTAAACATAGCCTTCGCTGATAATATTATTGGGCCTAGAGGACCAAGCTCATCCTCGTTTTTGAAACTAGCCCAGAACTTATCAGCACCTGGAATATATCTGTACCAAGCGTAGCATCTAAAATACAAGGTGCACATCGTTTAGTTGAATATAAAAACAATATGATACATCATATAATCATATTAATACGGGTACAACAGACTTATGGGGTCAGGGCAATTATGGAGTAGACGCAATACCTAGCCAGTTTAAGAATGGAGAGACTTGGCCGTAACGTTAACTTGACTTCGGATACATGGGCAAGTTCAAGGAAAATTACGATGTTTCTTTCAGGGTTCCCAATGGAGCACAGATTAATTAAGATTTTGAGATATATTTTTTTGGACATGAAATACCGAGTTCACATGAGGAGACTTTGGATAATGCCCTACAGTAAGTTTGGCAAAAAAGTATCATTTCCAGACTAACTCAAACCATCCACGTGGAAGTAAAAGAAAAAAAGAATCATTATGTATTATTTGAATATGTCAAGCTGGATTAGGGCTTAACATTCTCAACTGCAAAAGATTGCGGTCGAACTCCCGTTAACGTATTTAACGGTGTTTCACTAACTTCACGACAGATTGTCCATTTCACATTGATCCTCGCTTAAATACAGTGGAAAATCGTGAGGAAACCTCGTAAAACCTATTCCGCGATTACGTGAGCCACATCGTGTAACTCGCTCATAAACTTGTTTGTTTGTTTGTTTGATTGATTGGGCTTTAGCGTAGTACTCAAGTGTATTTGATGGTCGACAGGCGTGGACGGTAATCGATTGTTTGTTTGTTTGTTTGATTGATTGGTCTTTAATAGCGTAGTACTCAAGTATATTTGATGGTCGACAGACGGACTCAAAGTCGTGGACGGTCATCGATTGTTTGTTTGTTTGTTTGTTTATTTGTTTGTTTGTTTGATTTATTTGGCTTGAGCGTAGTACTCAAGTGTATTTGATGGTCGACAGACGGACTCAAAGTCGTGGACGGTAATCGATTGTTTGTTTGTTTGTTTGTTTGATTGATTGGGCTTGAGCGTAGTACTCGACAGACGGACTCGAACCCGTAAACGGTACATCGAAGGAGGATTAGTAGGATAATTAGGCCGGCACGGTAATCAGTAAGCCACAGCCTCGGGCACGTTACATGGGAGCAAAAGTAATATTTTCGCTGCACTTCTTTTATTGTGTCCTTTTCCATTCGAATTTAACTGTTCCAAAATGTATTACACAATTACATGGTGATGTTGTCAAATTGGGAAATATAAACTCCCACAAGTTAGCTGGTCTCGAGCCACATAACCTTAAACACACAGCAATAATATAAAGTCTTACATTAAAAAGTGATCCTCGAGCAATCTACTATAAGCCACAAACAATGCGGTCTCCATTTCTGTCAAATGATTGTTCAAATCTTTGCCGAAGTAGCCGGATAATCTATCGATGACAAACTTGCTATCCGCCAACTCTTCTCCGTTGAGATATATGTAAGGAAACGTCTTCTTTGATGGAGAGGGGAATAGACACTCTACAACCTTAGCGATAAAGGAAAAACATTGACAATACATTATTAAAATTATGCAAGGAATCCGTTCATAGGCAGAGTATACAGCAAGATATACATTAAAGTATATAATATAGATTAGTGAGTAGTTGGTGTATTATTAACAGCCCTCTACATAAGTTAGTGTTGTACGTTTTTGAATACTAAGGAGATGGTGGCTGCTCCTTAGTACACAATAAGTAATGGTTGTTTATTATCTACTAAGTTGCGGAAGGAATAGGGAGAGCGGGAGGAGTAGGGAGAGCGTGATCTCGCAAAAAGTAATGAGCATCGCCTGTGACATCACAGGTTGACGTCAAGGCAGTGGCTCTGGGAGTTGACTCCGTTGAGTAGAGAAAGCGCACAACTTATAAACTACTACGGACATCGAGTGTCTTGAGTCAGTGTTGATGGATTAATTCCATGCATGACGGTGACGGTGGTAAATGAACGAGCCGGATGTAAAGCCCTGTTATGCAATGATTTTGACGTTGAAAAAATGAACCAATATTTCATGTGAAAGCGTCTCCTGGCGTCATAAAGTGAACACCATAACAATGACATCAGGACTTATCTACTTTAGTTACACATAACCAACAAGGTTGACACACCGCCACAGCATGTCTGAACTGATGTGGCACCGCACTAGATACATCAAATCAAAGGGGAAGGGGAAGGGGAAGCTTGCGGGGATGTGGAACCAAGTTATTGCATAACATGACTCTTCATCCGACTCGTTCATGTACA
This sequence comes from Mopalia vespertina, assembly GCA_030265115.1. NCBI lineage: Eukaryota > Metazoa > Mollusca > Polyplacophora > Chitonida > Mopaliidae > Mopalia > Mopalia vespertina. The sequence goes on along the minus strand of JAQQZZ010108081.1, from coordinate 2,793 downwards.
TTGGCCATAGCCATTCACCGTCATGTATATAAATAATTCAACCCATAACCACTTTTTAAATTGCAGACTCAAGACACCCATTGTCCGTATGAATATAAGACTTGCGTGCCCTTTCTCTATTCAATGGCACGAATAGACCCGTGAGGCGCTAACGAAGTCAACTTCAAAAATCACCGCCTTGATGTCATTCTGTGACGTCACGTCAGCCTGTGATGCCACGTGACGTTATGATGCCACGTGACGCAAGATGTCACAGGCGATGTTCACTACTTCTCGCAAGATCACCATGCACTCCTCCCGCATCTTAGTACATAATAAAAACAACTTAGTCATTTGATTAAAACCGGAAGCGGTCTTACCTATACATGCTTTACGTACAGCCCGCTTGGTCATAAACCTAGTGCCATTTTCAATGTCTAAATGTAGTTATATCCACTAAAACGGCGTAAATTGTGCGGTCGTAGCAAGACAAATTACAGCTGTATAAATACACCGGCCGGGACTATGCTTTGATGTCCTTCGGCTGGACATCAATCCAATTCCCCTTTTACAGATACCAGTCACCCAAATCACACAAACAAACAAATTATAAAGATACTAACAAGTTCAATCATTTTTAAATGAATAAAATTGTTCGATTTTATGTGGACCTACAAAACACTTTTTCCAATGCACCTTTGGCTTTTTGTAAATGTAGAGCACCTTCGTCAATTCCGTGTAAGACAGTAATGGTGCGGGTTTATCCCAAAGTTCCCAGTCTGCGTTAAAAAGCTAGATGGTACTTGATAGTTACAAAATGCAACTTAGTATGTACTTATTATTATACATGTACCTATCACGTAGAGGGCAGCCTATTTGAATTTGTTAGTAACTTTTAAACAAAATTTATTGGATTAGCAGCTGTACGATGTCATTGCATAGTGCCGGTGTATAAACACGATTGCATTCTGCTTGACGATCACCACACAGTTTACGGTAATCTACCGAATATGACCAAAAACATGATGAATGACCAAGCCGACTATACCCTAGCTACACTACTCGAGTCTTCCTAACCTTTAGAAATAAGCGAACGTTACCGTGATTCTGCACTTTATCTTCCAATATTTAAAAACTGTATGGCCTCACCTTGTTTAAACCATTCCCACTTCTTCCGTGAAAAATTGTGGGTTAGATAGACCCATAAAACGAACACTTGACGTCTATTTTCGCGTCAAAATCAATCATTTATCAGCAGTATCCCTAACACATTTTTGATCGATTTAAACTGTCGTCCCGATTTGAGAACGAGATTTGGCAGGACATACCTGTGTCTCTACCAGTTGGGAACCGTCCCTCGGTTATCTGTAGGCCTATGGTAAGAGGCCGGTAAAAAATATTATGTTTTTATTCAGAGGCAGGCCTTATTGCGTATGGCTGGACTTCGTATCTCTATTGACTGTATTATACAAGTCTATAAGATACGTATTCGCATCTAACTATACCCAGTAACGCATGGGCGAGTACGAAGTTTCAAGGCTGAGTAAGTATGTCCCTCCGCCTCATATCCTAGTTAAAAAGAAGACAACAACTTTATCCACGATTTTGTTAATCGATAGTCCAGAAGTCCACACCAAATCTTGCGTTTGTCAGCAATGTTGTCACCTCGAATCCCCGTCGCTAAGGCGGCCATTACCACCTCAAATGTGCAAATACCCGGATGTAAAAAAAAAACAAGAATCCCTACATAGAAATAATAGCGTAGCCTACTTACAAACAGTTTAGTTACATTAATTTAGACAGGACGCAGTTGCAGGCATATACAGACGCTGTAAAAGGGTGACCTAGTTTGATGAATTATAGCAGCATAGTCGGGACCAAGCAGTACGTAGGCCTTACAAAGGAATAAATAGTGAACATAACGTTCCGCAAAAACAAAATCATGTTACCATATACATATTTTACCTCGTGTGGTATATTGGCCATACGAAGCCATGTTTCCAGCTTTACACAATAGGGTGATATGTTTGTTACAGCTCCGATCCTGGGCGGTACTATAATATACACATAGTCTCTCTTGTTAAATGTTGAGACGTCAGGTCTACCATTCAAAAGTGCTGTAATCAGGAATCTGTTGCGGTAGAAAGCATATCCCAGAAGACCAGCCGTCCCAATCGCTGCTCCACCTATTATGATGGGTCTGTATTCCGTCAGAAAACTGTGTAAGACCTCCATGACGTTTAGAATAGGATATAAGATCTACAACTTGTGCTTATCAGAAAGTGTCAGCGAGGCGGCCTGTAGCATTCCTGTAGGCTACTGCTGGATAAAGCACGACAACATCTGAGGCTCTACACGTGAGCTCTGTACACTGGCAGTAAACTCACAAAGTAAACTAAAAACAGGTTTAGTCGTTATTGTATAAACCTAATACCAATGTTTCTTCTCCCGCCGCTGAATACAACCTGTGCCTCGTCTAGACCTCAAAACCTGTCTCAGTTCCGTCAGATTCGTAAATTGAGACATTCTGGTTTAAACCTTCACGGATTGCGGCCCACGTTGCATAACAGTAGACAAATGAAACGTGTGAATTATAAAGCGATATGAAACATGCAATTTAAATTTCTAAATACACACTCTGTGACAAAAATAATAAAATAAAATGAAAAAAAAACAACACCAAATCAATCAAAATTAGTCTTAATGCGGTAGTCTTCTCAAATAAAATAAAACCTCTGTTGTAGTCTCGCGTGACCAGACCCTCCTCGCGTTACTTTCGAAAAGCCAACGGCCAGAGGGTCTGGTTTCACTACA
>JAQQZZ010108070.1:0-15725 GCA_030265115.1 Mopalia vespertina | reverse complement strand
ATGGAACTAAACACATTGTTTTTGATTTTAAACAAAGTGTTTAACTTACTTAAACATTATGTTTAGGTATGGCTATACACACATTATTGTGTTTAAAAAGTGTTACAGTTTCGCGTTTATTATTGTGTTTAAAACCTAAACGTTTGGGTTTACAGTGTACATTCTCTAATTTTTCTTTTCCGATAAACCATTTTTAAAATGGCTCATTTAGAGCAACGAAATTGTAATTTGAACGAACTGTAATTTGAAGATTCTAATCCAATTTAGCTTGTATCTGCAAGCAATCTGATTGGCTGTTGAGATTATTTTGGGATCGTAAAACCTACGATTAACCGTCGCAGATTATTTTGCATTAATACACGCTGTCAAAAATCGTACAGATTGTAAACGAACATGACAGACTATGACTGTTCATTCAGCGATGGCGAATCCGGTAAAGAACATTTATGACAGTTTGAGTTAACACTGGAATAAGAATGTAACTCAAATGTGACCTGCCATCTGACATCGAATTGAAGAGTGTAGTTAATGTTATCACGCAGCTCCGTGCAGCTTTAGAAATCCTCGGCAAAACTTGAGGACAGAAATCAAACGCCAGGGAAACAGAAGGGGCCATGAAGCCGATACAGTAGGATTGTTAATTTATTTAAATGTATATACGTATGTTAATCACTAGGACCTCAAAAAAAAGTATCAAGATAGATAATCTAGTAATGTGAAACTAGTCTTTGGAGTTTGGACAGTGGTTTAGTTGACAGCGTTAAAGCCGACGTACGAAAAACTGTCATCTCGTTCCCTAGAAACGGAGCGAGTACACGTGACTTGTGAATATTTAGTAGCTGGCTGCAAGATGATCAATATTACAAACAACAACAACAAAAAGCACATTTCTGCTATGATAGAACAAACTGATCAAAGCTCACAATACCGCTTAAAGATATATCTAAACGCAACAAGTAAACACGTAACTGTGGAACTGTAGGTCATGACATAGCAAGTTCATTTAAAAGAAAAAAACCTGTTTGTCCTCTTTGGTCTCATTATATCCCATATATTTTTAAAAGTAGTATTTTATAATAATACTACTGATAATTTGTTTGTGAAAATTATAAACAAATTGCGGTAAAACACATAACTCCATCCAGTGGTAAACATGCCCTTCGCTGACATCAGCTATAAGATTCGGATTTTGTCGATTTTCATTTTTGTCGCCAACATCCCTTCGGATTGGATTAGAGTTGGAATAATCGTGCTGTATTTGGTGGTTTGCCGTCGTTAATGCTAGGTTTTACGGTTGCAAATATCCGATTTACCGGCTGCGGTAACGCGTCGCCGGTAGAACTCAATGTGCGACACGTAAAACCTAGCATTAACGGCGGAAAACCACGAAATAGGGGCCTACAGCATGGTTATTCCCTAATTTCACAGTCCAGCTATAAAAGTTTACATGAACATGTTGGCTATGATTTTAGACTACAGGCGTCACGTGCGAGGCGTGTTGTCACTTCTTTTTATACCATCAAAATACATGTATACGTATTGTTAAACCCCAATTAAACAAACGATAGATATGTTATTAGAAGTCCAGTAACTATGAACTTCTGGTGTTACACACATGTATGTTTAATCATTAAACGTTCCGATTGCAGGTAGGCAATACAGACCCCACTGACTGGAACCGAGCAAACTGCTTGCACTGGACTATTAGCGCCACAATATTACAGTCAAAAGACATATGATCTTACCTTGGAATTGGTAAAAGAAGTTTGCCATCTGGTCCGTTAAATAATTCACTTGACGATAGAAACGTCAATTACTTTAGTTCAGGAGGACTGGCTTTATCTTCACTATACCGATATCGTGGTAACGCGAAATATCGCCGGAGGTGAGACGTGATTTGTTCCCGTTGCCTATCCCTCTTAAATATTAGTCCCAGCTTATACGAGCTATAGAGTGCTGAGAATGGGGTCATCCTTTCCGGTTTTAACAAAGCGTTATGGCAGACTTATTTTAGTTTTACGTGGGCTTCATGGCCAATTCTGTCACGTACCGATCTAATTAAAATCAAATTTCAAAAACGCTCCCCGTGTTTTGTTTGTCGCTATATTGAGATCTAACGCAATCATTCTCCCTATAATGTCGATTGGTTTCTTAAATTGCACAGAGCTGCTTCTCATTTCTGGTTTGTAAAAGCCGAAGATTTCCGCCAACATACTGAAGTTTCCAGACTGCGTATATTTTTACACGAACAACGGATACATGCACGCATAATCAACAAACACCATTCAAATAATAAACTTTGTGTGGATGTCAATTTTCCCCGTTTACATGCGACTTACAACATTAACACAGAAGAAATCGGACAACTTCTGCTTTATTTGGCTGAATTCTGTGTTTAGCATGGCCCCGTGTTATCTGTGTTTTTATTGGACAACTGGAACTGTGACCTTTCGTGAACCCAAGTAAGCTTGACCTAATTGAACAGTTTTAGTAGAGTGATTGCATTAGATCTCAATATAGCGACAAACAAAACACGGGGAGCGTTTTTGAGATCTGATTTCAATTAGATAGGCCACGTACAAGCCTGGCGACGTAGAATTGAGGATACAAACGCTCCAACTTTTCTCACAAGGGACTCCTGGCTGCCATTGCATAAGGTAGGAAACGTGTCTGCGATTTTTTTAATCGTTTATCCCGTATGGTTTCAGGGATGGAAATCTTTCCTGTAAGACCTACATTGTTCAAGAAATGAGTGATTTCGTTCGTTTCGCGCAGTTTGAATGTCAGAATCAACTGACACCTTATGGGTTAAATATAATCTTTGCCAAGCGGTAGAAATAGATACGTCACTGAGATTTAGCATGATTTACCCAAGATTCCACATCCACGTTCTTCGAGGTTTCTCCTTTACTCGCTATAGGGCGCTTTTTCAACAATCAACGCTGGCCTAGTCACAATGCCGTTGAGACTGGGTAAAGGCTAGCTACCATTCTAAAAGTTATTCGCGGACCTACCTCGAGATTTCATGTGCAGGTTTCAACTCTAAGGTATCACAGAGCCATCTTTTCGCTGGTTATCCCCTGTTTTTCGGGATAATTATTAAAATAAGTTTACACCATACATTCGCCAGAATTTAATTCACAATGAAGTGTGGAAATGAAATACTCCAAGATTTGCCAAATCACAAGCTTAATAAATCAAAGAAAATACGAATTTAAAAAACATAGTTCCTGATTTCCGGGTTGAAGTCAAGCCGAGAAAGATGATGCAAGTCTTATATACTACCATCGACAATGGGTGTCTTGGGTCAGCGGTTTTAAAAAGTGTTGATAGGGTGAATTAATTCTATGCATGACGGTTACGCGGTGCGGACGGTGTAAATGAAAGAGACTGATGTAAACTCATGTTTACCAATGCGTAAATAAATATTTCAAGCAACAGCGACTGCTGGAGTCATAAGTGAGAGTCACAACAATCCCTCAGATATGCATTAATAGCATTACAAAGATGGCTGATGCACTGTCACATCATGTCGGAGCAGTCCGAAGCGGATAAACGTCGAGTTTATTCTACAGTATTTTCGTTATTTTGGGACAAACATTTCTTAGTTTGAACAGATTCTATTTCTGAAAATTTTGCAGGTTGAAACACGTCCGCGAATCCCAGACTCAGACACCGAATCGCCAACAGTAAATGCCGGAAACCTCCCGCTCTTACTCTAAGCTCGGAAAATGTGTGTGAACAAGTAACCAAAAAACAATGAAAATTGGTTTTATTTTGTTTAACTTGGATTTACCATTGTACTTCAGGTTATTTCACTTATACGATGGTGTGCCAGAATGAGACCAATAACTTTTTGAATGTCTAAAGACCTAAGGCCTATAGACACAAAACTTGCCCTAGTTTTAAAAAAAATATTTATACACGCGCTTATGTGAAAATCGTAAGAAAAAAGAACATAAGGTGCTTATGGATCTTTCAGGCGAGTCTATTCATTTAACAAGTAGTTGCAACAGAGACGAAACTAAAGTATAGACATTTTTACCCCAAACGGTCACATTTTATAATTACAGATAAAGCGCAACCACGTGATGTTGTTAACAAATTATTGTGAAGTCCATCCACGCTGTGGTGCGACGAGTTTCACTGCGAGGTGAAAACTGGTTTCCGAAATAACGGAAACTAGGCTAGATGGGTCGGTGATACCTTAGAGTTGGAATCGTCGCAGGTAGGTCCGCGAATAATGTTTAGAATGGCTCAATCGTATATATTTCTACCGGTTGACAAAGATTATATTTTACCCATAAGGCGTCAGTAGATTCTGACATTCAAACTGCTCGAAACGAACGAAATCACCTATTTCTTGCACAATAAATCATATGGCAATATGAAAGTCGTCTGAAAGTCAAAATACCGTTGAGACTGGGTAATGGCTGGCTCCATACTTCTGCTTGATAGACTTCTGATATTACTTATTGCTTCATTTGTCATTTTCATAATTTCATAAAAAATACAGCCAAAAAATATTGTTCTTTTTTCAATAAATTTGAATGTAACAAATGTGGCATCGTATGAAGATAGTCACAATATATTACAGAGAAAAGCCGCAGACAAATATATTGCCCAGAAGGCCATATAAAGTCTAAAATATATCACATATATACTGAGATCCGCATAATTATAATGATTTACCTTCAACTTTTATTAAAGTCGCAGGTGTTGTGAAATGTTTATTGTCACATTGTATCATATATATTAACACGACACTCAATGAGGATCACTGTAACCTGATAGTTGAGTGTTGTATAGTAAATTAAATCTATATACACACACCCTTAAAAATAAAAACACGGATAAATCTATTTTCCTCTCGACATCGCCTGTCCTATACCTATATGTCACGAATGTAAACACATTTCACCTGTTTGATAAACGAAAAATCGTATTCCATATCAGTACATCAGAAACTGTTTATTATTTATTTTAAATATTAAGTGTTACATTACACCATTTATAACACACAACAAACAATACAATATGCGCTTTTCTCCAACATTGGCGATGCACACACGTACACGGGCTTGCTAGTTGTGTTCATATGACGGATTGCGACATAAATTTAAAAAGGTCACAGCAACGGTTGACATTTGTCCAGGGGGTGATATTGTTTATTTGTAAGTAATTGTATATCAATGTAATCATGTTATTATAAATGTCCAAAGCTAATTGACTGATATTTGGGTGGATTATCGGAGTTAAATAATTCCATGTAACCTATCAGATCAATAGTTTCATGTAACTTACTAGATCAATAATTTCATGTAACCTTTCATATCAATAATTTCATGTAACCTTTCATATCAATAATTTCATGTAACCTATCAGATCAATAATTTCATATAACCTTTTGGATCAATAATTTCATGTAACCTATCAGATCAATAATTTCATATAACCTTTTAGATCAATAATTTCATGTAACATATCAGATCAATAATTTCATATAACCTTTTGGATCAATAATTTCATGTAACATATCAGATCAATAATTTCATGTAACCTATCAGATCAATAATTTCATGTAACCTATCAGATCAATAATTTCATGTAACCTATTAGATCAATAATTTCATGTAACCTTTTGGATCAATAATTTCATGTAACCTATCAGATCAATAATTTCATGTAACCTTTTAGATCAATAATTTCATGTAACCTATCAGATCCATAATTTCATGTAACTTATCAGATCAATAATTCCATGTAACCTATCAGATCAATAATTTCATGTAACCTATCAGATCAATAATTTCATGTAACCTTTTGGATCAATAATTTCATGTAACCTATCAGATCAATAATTTCATGTAACCTATCAGATCAATAATTTCATGTAACCTACTAGATCAATAATTTCATGTAACCTATCAGATCAATAATTTCATGTAACCTTTTAGATCAATATTTTCATGTAACCTATCAGATCAATAATTTCATATAACCTATAAGATCAATAATTTCATGTAACCTATAAGATCAATAATTTCATGTAACCTACTAGATCAATAATTTCATGTAACCTATCAGATCAATAATTTCATGTAACATATCAGATCAATAATTTCATGTAACCTGTCAGATCAATAATTCCATGTAACCTATCAGATCAATAATTCCATGTAACCTTTCAGATCAATAATTTCATGTAACCTTTTGGATCAATAATTTCATGTAACCTATCAGATCAATAATTTCATGTAACGTATCAGATCAATGATTTCATGTAACCTGTCAGATCAATAATTTCACATAACATCTAAGTTCAACAATTCCCCATGATATCTAAGTTCATTAATTCTACATAACATCTCAGGTAAATAAATCCCCATAACATCTCATTTCAATAAACCCCTATGATATCTCAGTTCAAGAATTCCCCTTTACATCTCAGTTAAACAAATCCTTATGATATCTCAAATCAATAGGCCTTATTCTACATAACATCTCAGTTCTATAATTTCTGTTGCCATCTCAGGTCAATAATTCCCCATGATACCCACATTCAATAAGTCCCCTTGACATCACAGTTCATTAAATCCCCATGACATCGCAGACTTCTGAGTTCAATAATTCCCCATCTCATCTTCGTTGAACAATTCCCCTTGATATCTCAGATTAATGATTCTACAGAACATCTCAATTCAATAAATCCTCTACTCAGTGCAATACAACAGACACACTACAGACACTATCGAGTGCCTAAGCACACATATTTTATTTAATGATTTGTTTGTTTTATGATTTACGCCGCATGGGATGTTATTTCATTCATAGGAAGATTTGGCAGCCGACTGAGTAAACGAAACCACCTTCGCCGTCACTGACAACATAAAATAACAAGACAGTGCAATCATTAAACGCAATACGACACCTCAAAACAGATCCTCATCTTGTTGCCTCTCAGATGTGACATCACCAGGGCAACACGGAGTTACCTCCTGTCTCCCGCAGCATCCCAATATTATTGACGTGTGTAAAAGCTACGAGTCAGCAACGGAAGATTTCTCCACGCCATACCAAACGGTTTGATACCAATAGTATTTATATTTCTATAAATTAACCACACAGTCACCGGGATGTCGATTAGTTATAAATTTTAATTACTGCATATTAAATAATACATGTGTCGATGACGTCGTGCGGCCAGCAAACAATTATCAACAAATTCCTTTATTGATTTACCGAATTGGATTTTAATTGAGGTGGTCTAAAATAGCTGAATAGGAAATTAAGGGTGTTATTTGTAAAGATGGCTGTTTTCCAATTAGATGTTGAGATAATCGGCAAATCAATTGTAAATGAACAATTGACCGACCCGGATGAACATAGGCCAAATGGAAAGATTTATTCTTTAATGTGGTAAAGAAACATACTCCAATTAAAGATAGGTACTCCGTTACAGCCAATTAGTGGTCAGCGTGTTGTCATACGTATCCTACTCCGATGTACCTTTCACTGGTTCGAGTTCGTTTGTCGACCAACAGGTATATGCGTGAGTCACACAACGTCGCAACGGCAATCTTGTGGGGTGTTTTTTACGAGGTTTCCTATCGGTTTTTCCACAGTATGTAGACAAAGAACAGTGTAAAATGCACAATCCATCGACATATAAGTGAAATTATCTTGAGTACGACAATCAATCAAATACAGATGGCACAGTTAGGCAATCTCCTATCTCATTGATGGCGAAGTGGTAGTTGTTAGGTCCTGAGTTTGATAACGTATACTTTTGGGGTATTTTAAAATTGTCACTTTCTTAAAGCTTTCATCAAACAGGAAGGGCTACCGTTGGACCTACAAAAGGCGTTTTCTGTTAAAACTTACTGGATGGGATAAGGTTCGTGTAAAATCTTCAGCCAAAAACCATCGACACAGATATTTGTACGCCACATGCACTTAAATATGACAATATAAAATTATTCGTGCATTTCATTTGCACGCATGGGTTTAGTGTGTCCATATTATGTACAACTTCTCCATGACTTCACAGTTTCAATGCAATTAGTTCGGTACCAATTAACACGATACCTAGGATAAACTGTTCGGCTTTGACCGTACGCCTCTTCTTTATGAACCCATCACAGTGGTTTAAAATAGATAATTTAGCAGCCTTATGTAGGTCACAAACAACATATAATTGATTTTTCGTCATTGGCTTTGGTATACAAAAATTATTCAACGGGGAATATATTTGGGAATATTGAAGGACTTTTGCATAAGTTTACAGATTCTGACCTTATTTCTTATATTACGGCTCACCATGCATATAATATGTTTTCTCGGAGATGAAATCTCCTTAGCGATGAAAGTTGAGTTAATATCTCTCAGATTATTAAGCTTTCTCAGTTCCTGCTTCACGAATAGCTGACAAAGTTGTACATATATTTGTACATTATTGAATTGTTCGTTTCTTTAAAACTGTTCGTAAAACAAATGTGGAATTTTGGCTACAATACATGGAGTCCTTTTGTATGAACAATGATATTATGTTCGGTTACATACCTTCCCCCAAAATGCTGCATGCTACCACCGGACTGACAGCAATAACGGTATTTCTGAACAAGAGCATTTAATTTGAGAAAATCTTTCTGAAATTGGTCATAACACACAGATAAATATTGATGAAAACTTCAATATACGGGCTGCTTGCCTAATACCTAATAGCACTATTGACCCTGCTATTTCTGGTCACGTAGATAATATCGATGAACTGGTCAATATAAGAATATCTCGAGACAAGATGGTTAACACATTTGGCAGATCAGTTCTAGACTTGCGTAGTGTTTATATGTGTTAAATGGTACAAGTGCTCAATACACACCATTTTGTTCCTTTACTTACCTGTGCTTCAACGATGCTAGTGTTCTAGACTACTTTGTCGATTCTAGCAATATCCTATCTGTGATAAATAACTTCAGCGTAAAACAAAGGTGTGAATCTTAGCATATGCCTATTTTATTTTCTGGTGTCAGAAGAGTCTTCTCCTAATGAGAACGAACAGATCATAAAATATAAGTGGGATGTTGCCAAACAACCACTCTTTGAAAATAAAATCAACTTGGAAGTAGTAAATCAAATTTCGTTAAGGTACGGAATGAGTTAACTAGAGATATCGATGCAAGTATAAAATTAGCTAGTGACAATCTTATCTGCTGGGGACTGCATAAAACAGATATACAGCCAAGAGGAATATGACTCTAAGAACCTATGCTTTTACATGGAATGTAGATCAGAAAAAACGAAAATTTTTACAAAACTTAAAGAAATAAATAAAAGTCAATAATCAAAAGTAAAAGACAAAAATTAAACGAAGAGAATTATTGCCCTGTGTGTATAAACAATTAAGCCCTTTTCGTTGACCGTAATGAGTATTAGAGCGTGGAAACTATCAAAATCTAATAACAAAATAATGCTGGTTTACATATTTTAGCACTTTGATTGCTGGCCACCACCGCGATAATCATGGGAATCCAGAGAAAACAGAAGAAGGGTTACCGGAAGAAATACTTAATAAATATATGCACATAATACTGAATGTCCAAATAAGTGTCAATGAGATTCAAACAGCTATTAAAAGTTTAAAAATAAATAAATATTCCGATATCGATGGGCTTCTATGTGAAGTGTTAAATGTACACTACGTTATGTTATAGATAACCATGTCTATAACATGTAGATCAGAAATTGGTTACTTTCTTCCTACCCAATTTCGGTCCCTATATTTTCCAGACAATCTGCTCTTCACTTTTATCCAACTGTAAACTCTGGTGTAAATTTTTACAGACCTGTTTTTTTCCCTAATATTTCGTTTTACTCTCTCTCAGTAGTCTAGAGATTCATGAAAATGCATGCAAACGAGCCAGCTCGTGTGTGCGTGCGTGTGTGTGTGTGTGCGTGTGCGTGTGTGGGTGCGTGTGTGCGTGTGTGTTCGTGCGTGTATTAGACTGTGGGTTAGTGTGAGTAGGTTCAGATACAAGTGCTAAAAGTTGATGTTTTATGTTTCACTGTCTATTTCATGTGTCACGTGCATATGCACTATACCGTAATCAAACAAATGATAAGTTCACTACAAACCGTCTGGAAACTGGGTTAGAACAAGTCTATCTAGACTTTACTCCCGCCATCACTTATGATTTACTCCACTATGTATTATTCATTATTATTTTATTTTAGAAACTGTAGCCAGCTCTCTGCTATACCGGAACGTTGGAGTAAATTCGTCTCGTGTACTGCCGGATTTTCTTCGGTTATTATTGGGGTCATAGAGAAAACGTATTTCCTGTTTTTGTAGATGTAACAATATGTAGGACGGCATTAGACAAAGATATGCTGTGTTGTGAACTTTGGTCGATTTCCTCCTGACCATAGAGATTAATCTGAATAAAGCCCGGTCACGTAAACAGATAAACTCACGTTTGTTTAGATTACAACAGATTTTGGTTGAGGATGGTATGGATATTTTTCTTTAACAATGAAAGATCTTATTGAATGTACTGTGAGTATCGTCGCAATGGAAACGGGCTTGATTGTGTTAAATATACACTATAATATGTTAAATACACTATGTGGACTAAATTTCTATGTTTTGTTGGGGGCTGAACGTCGTACTCAAGGGTATTTCACTTATATGACGGGTTGTTCACTCAATCTACTTACTGGGGTGTAGTGGGAAAACTCGGAGAAAACCTGGTAAAATCCAGCTCCGCTATTGCTGTTGCCACATCGCGTGACTATTATATACCTGAAGTCGACATCATTGAAACGATGAGCGGTACATCGAAGGAGGGTTTGAGTGGAATATTTGCGCGTACAATATTACCACTGGATGTTAATAGGCTGACGCAGTTATATACAATGGAAATACCAATAATCTTGATCTACTTATTGTATTACAACACATTGTCAACATACCATTACAAATATAATAGCTTTGTCAAATGCATTCATACGATAAACTAAAAAATAGGACATACAATCCAGATGTTTAACTCGGCAGATAAAGCACGTGTCATTCATCAAATGATCGAGGAAGAAACGTTAAATATTCTTCCTTTAACCGGTGATGCCTATAAAAGTAACCCGCTAAAACGAAGTGAGGGGTTTTCAGTACGACAGCGCAAACAAATTTATTATATGTTGTCTACACATTTTTTGCAAAACTTTAAAAAGGGTATAACGTAGATGGGGAAGTCAGAATTGTTACTTTGCTTCAAACAGAAGCAATGGCAATGGCAATACAAATACAAATGTCATTAATTAATTTATACTGGCCAAACCAAAGTAGTCTTGATTGTTTAAAGCAAATAAGAGAGACCATCCACGGCTAAGAAAAAGATTTGTATGTAATGTATTGAGACTAGAATGTAACTCAATTTATTAAATTAGTAATTATCCAAATACAGTGTTCTTTGGTCTCATCAAGAACTGATGGTGGAAGAAAACTTTCTGGTGAATGCAATAAATCATTTCTTCTGAATATAAATATGAAAAGGGATTTTTTTCTATAATCAGGCAAACAAGACGTTTATGAAAGTGTATGACAAACAACTTGTATAGTTGAAGAAAACATGAATGCAGAAAATCTGGGCAATTTTCCTATCAGTTGCATCAAAAAGATAATAATTATGAGATCCCAGGTATTATTTATGGTTAAAGCGCGCAATTTTAAATTCTTTTGACTTCACTTCGAGTTTTTCTGTTGACCAATCAACAACTATGGACCTTTGACACTCATTAACCATCAATATATACTAGCCTAATCCTCATGCGTAGCAGAAAGAATAAAACAATACCGTAACAAAATTATTCGTGATGACAGAAAAGGTTTTGTAATTCACATATTCACTGGAGAAAATATTTGCTTGGTTTCTGTCTTATTAAATATAATGCACATAGTACATACCTGATGTATTATTGCTAAATGATCAGACCACTGTGCAACTGAAAAAGAAGATTCAAATGGAAACGGTGGGGCGTGTAAAAGGATCCCAAAAATTTACGAGGAATCTCTTAGGCCTATGTTATCGTTGTACTACTGTTTCCATCAAAAAGTGGACTGGAGCGATAATCGTCACACAATTATTAATAAGTGCCTAATGTAACAGAGAGAAGTTGAGAATCAATTCAATCCGAAAGCTATAAGGGGAGATAACAACAAACAAAATTAGAAAGATTACCCACAATATCACTCAAAAGTTCTCCTTCCCATTCGTAACCATCTAGCTTCTCCGCGCAGATTAAAGCTTTGGGATGCTTTGCGACGGCGCTCTGGTATACGACACGCTTACTGGAAAGTCTAGTCGCCTAAAAGGTGCAAAGTGGGTAAAAATGATAATCAATACATTGTTTATTTAAGAATAATTGAATGTAATAGTGACGTAAATTAGAACTGCGTTAATCAGCAGTTGTACGACATCATAATCTAGTTCCGTTTTATTTATAGTTTACCGAAAAACGGCCGCATAATTTAAGGTAATCTGCCGATTATCATTCAGAACATGGCCCTGGTTTATGGCCGTCTATACCCCATAACATGGAAGTGGGACGGTTTTAATGAAATGTCTTCTTCTTTACTTGTAAAAAACAAGGACAAAAAAGCCACATGCCTAACTGCTGGACAGTGCCAAATAAACTGTTGAATCTATTTTTATCAAGGTTTTGCCCTTCCACTGCACGAATGCCACAAGTCCAACCTACAATATGTTCACTGAAGATTCTGCCGTCAAGAAAATTCCGTGTCAGTGAAACTACAATCCATTAACTCTAGTCGCTGAATCAGAGACTTTTACTTCCGTTTATAAGAGCAATTGTGTTTGTCCGTTCTTGGTGAATATGACCACTATATAGCTGTAATAGTGCGTAGCAGAGGGTCATATCTGATTAAAGTTTGTCATTCACTTGATTTGTTCGGCAGGCTAACAAATATAAATCAACATAACAGAGATAAAGGACCAATAGTCGGAGATACGCTATATGTTGAATGAATGTTTTTGTATAAGAATGTATACATAACGTTTGAAGTGAAACGAGTAATGAACCACAAGTCTGTTAGTATTTGTTTTAAATAAAAATCTGATTACAACATATTTACTAAGTTAATGCATTACAACAAGGCACTCTCGACTCTTACATTGAATAATGAGTAGAGCATTTGTGAATCACTTGGATACGAACTTTATAGTATGATGAGCTTGGCTTAATGACTGTGATAGAATTGTGATCCATTGTCTGTATTTTTATTGCAAAGGGATCATTCTACATAACAGCATATGTTCGTTAGCTTGTGTCATCCTCATACGCATTAATAGTATTTATTCAGATCTCTTAATTTGATCGTTTTCATTGACAGACACGTTTCGCAGTCTCATAGTTAATGGAAGAGTGTGTACGTCTTTGATTTATATATCATTCGTAGATCTATTTGATTCCTGGTCACATCAGAACAATTCACTAGAAGTTACTTTAAGCTTCCGTTCATACATTCCACATCAATACATATCACTGTTGTCGAGTGCTGTACATGTTTAACACTTGTTTGATAGTCTTATGAATTAACGGGGAGATGAGTAGATCATGACAGAAATATTATCCTGTTATTCTCGCTTATTTGTCAGAGCATATGTAACAGCATAATCTACAAACCGCGATTTTAAAATGGAGTGTCAAGTTCTGCATTTATTGATAAACAACGCTTCAGTGAAAGTATTAGCGCTGCTACCAGGTTTATGTTTTTTCATTGGGGTTTAATGCCGTACTTAAGGTTACTTTACTCATATGATGGCGTGCCAGTCCGATGGGTGAAGGAAACCACCCTCAATAACATTGGAAACAAACAAAGACAGGAAATCACAGGATGCAATACAAGAACATCACAAACAGATCGGCTTCATGTTGCACCTAAGCTACAATACCATCATGGCAACAGGAAGCTCCCTCCCAACCCTACTCAATAGGTTTATTAATAATAAAGTGCCGATATTTCATCTGAACAATTACAGAGAATAATAAACAAACCATGTGTAATATACTTTGGAATATTAAAATGTCTTGTTTAGTTTTGTTAGAAGTTGTGACTTCAGTAGTTTTTAATAATCATTTCATAATTTGCCCCCCAAAAACTTAAAGATTAGCGGCTTTTGTAATTTTGGCTAAAAGTGTCGAGCATCTCGTTGAGATCGTGTTGATTCTTGTATTTTTAGTACCTTTAGTATTATGCGAAACTCCATTTTAATGTCATTAATACAGAGTTTAAAAGAAAGCGTACATGTACAAAGCATGTATTACAAAACTTGAAAGATGAAGGATAAGCAGAATTGAACTCTTCAGTTACAAGAAATTGCAACTCTCATAATTGTTATTCTGTGCATAGTCATTCGTTTTGTTTCAACATCACGATTCCAAGAAAATCTACGGTTTATTTATGTTTGGTTTAAATGTGGAGTTTTAAGACAAGGGAAAGGTTATTTCATTCATATGACGGCGTGCAGCTACGATGGCCTAAGATAACAAGCCTCTTTGTCACTGGCAACACGAATGACAATTAAGCGGGTCTTTAATGCTGTTTCGCCCACAAATCATATTGGTACCGTAATCTACATCCAGCCACCCGACTGCTCTATATTCAATGGTTATAGGGGAACAATATAATGTTGTGTCTCGTCAATGACTATGGAATTACACATCAATGGTGATTTATTGGTATCCAGACAATATCAAATCTGATCCAATTTGTCTTCCGTCAAGGTTCATGAATTCGGGATCAACCAATACAACAGTAGACATCCGTCGGGATTATATACATAGATGAAGTAACACAGATAAACTAAAGAAATATAGATTGGATTGTGACAAAATAATATACACTTATTACCTAAAGAGGAGTTCGCTATAAAATTGCACAAACACAGAATGTAATGTTATAGGTCTACATTAAGAGATGTGATAAATATCAAGTAATGATATACGATTGGAATAATCTGCTCGGTTTCCAAGTCAGTCGCACGGCTGGAATAGATTACATAAATATATTGACGAGCCCAACATAGCACCTTGGGTCATTTAAGTTAGGAGTGACCAGGTTACTAGTGATTATGGCACATTTGTGAATTGTATCCAATCAGATATTAGTAAAATCCACACTTATTTCCAAGTGTGACTGATTGCTTTTCATAAATTTTTTTATTTATTTATGTCCAACGGTAGCGAACCCCATTAGACTAAACAAATCTGGTTTTGCAATATATTTAGAGTTTTACAAGAGCTCATCACTGAAGTTTATATTGGTTGGCCTCTGATCATGTATATTCACAATATAGAGCTTTCCCTGGTAGACGTGGTTTCCTGTCGTGTTTTATCTTTCTATACTTACAAACGAAAACACCAGATTTCATATCTCAGCCTAAACTTGGTTACTATAAGAGAAAACTGAGGTTAATCAGAGAAAAGAAGAGGCTATCGTGATAGATAGATAGATGATATTTTTCAACATTTAAGATAAACCTATACTCTCTAGTTGGATATCAAATTTCTATAAGATGGGTCACAATTTCTTTCTATGATAGAAAGAAATTGCAGTAACCCATAGCAATTGCAGTATCCCATAGCAATTGCAGTAACTAATAGCAGTAACCCACATTTATTCGCTAACAAGATAAAGCATGGCTGAA
>JAQQZZ010108059.1:0-15727 GCA_030265115.1 Mopalia vespertina | reverse complement strand
AATTTGAGAATTATAGATAACTAACATCACAAATCTGAGTTAGGATTTGAAGATGAACTATTTGTCTCACATACACAGGTGGTATTTATTTATTTGATGTGATTAGTGGACCTGAATCGGTTACATTTCACCACGGTACAAGCTGGGCCGACAAAGTGTGTCCGCCCTTCTATTATCTCTGTCTACATAGATGGCCTCTATGGTACCGAGCCCCTGTGCCTTTGGGCTATTGCTCTATAACGTGTATAACCTCCTTCAAGCATAGGCTAGTAATCCAGCATTATAACCAGTTACTTATGTGAAATCTCTTGCTAGCTTGTCTGAGTAACCCTAAGTTAATTAACACTGCGGACAGTATTTTGTTATTAGTCAAATTTCTTTTTAATGTTTCTCTTTCACAGATTTGACATGGCTTCTTATTCAGAATTTCTGAGCTGTGAACCTCTCCCACATAGTTATCCCCCTTCATTTAGCCAAACACAGAGGTGGGATAATGGTATTATCAATGACTTATCAGAAACACGAGCCTCTGGTGGTTATAGTGAAGGGAAAGACGATCTAGATATATCTCAAATATCACAGCTGGTAGAAGATTTTGATATTACCCCAATATCACAGCTGCCAACAGCATATTATAAATTCCAGCCAAGTAAGACCCCAGAGTTGTGTGCCCCTGATCCAGATCTGTGGTTGACACCTGACAAAAGAACCCACATTCCAAGGAGCAACCTAAAAATGGAGTTGGAAGCTAAAGACAAAACTGGATTAAAAGTAAGATTTGATGTGGAGTCTAGCAGCGAATCAGAGCTTGAAAAGTCACCAGAGAAAGGCTTTATTACAACTTTGTTGGATCAAGACTTCACAACAGACCTGCCTGGAAAAATAATTGTTGAGAAACATATTCCTTCTAATTTGGACAATAACAAGTCTATTAAAAACATGGAAATATCCTCTCAAAACCATGCAAAAGTGTATCCGTATTCAGTTCAGCTGAAATCAGATCATACAAGATTAAAACAGACTCATTTAAAAATCAACGAGACTGCATCGAAACATAAAAAAGGCACAAATTTTAAATCAAGACAATATAATGCAAAGGGAGGTAACACTGGATCATGGGTGAAGGCAACTAACTCAGTCATAACCAGAGAACAAGAAGAAAGACCATTAGTGATGGAATATAACTTTCCTTTCACAGAAGATCCAGATACTGTGCAGGAGACGGGTCTTTTGTTGTCCAGTGCTTTAGAAAAACCTGAGTATAACAGTACTCTGAGACTAGGTCATGAACTTAAACAATTGTCACTTAGTAAACCTGAAGTGGCTAAAGTCGTCCGAGAAACTTTAGAGAAATCGGACACAATAAGATCAGACATCAATGAAAAGGTAAATATCTCCATGCTAAGGAATTGGGCTGCCTTCAAATTAAGACAAAAGTTCCTGCATTTAATTTTATAGTTAAACAAGAATGGTGTGTCAACTTCAAAGCAGATATGATTTTTTTTTTAAAATGTAAATTATGTGTACATGCTTTTTAAGGGGTCAGAAAATAATTTTTTGAGATTTTTTTCTTTGTATAATACACAGCCCTTGCAATTCAAATACTAGCCTCGGCAAAATATGTGTTGCTTCAGCATTTTAAAGAAAAAATGCAAATTCATATCATTTGGCAATAAATTACTCAGCAGCAAAAATAACCATCTTTTATTGTTATGCAGCTTGCTAATGGGTTCTGTACTTGGCACCTGTCGGTCATCAGCACGAGACACCCAGACTAGTAATTGGTACAAATTCTGACAGACTTGTGGTTATTATCAAGAAGCCCCCTCCTTGAACGTTTTTGTTCCATTGGTAAATCTATGAAAAGATCATCAAAGTTCAAATCCATCACTCATCATCCTTTCAGCCAATGAGAAATCAGTTGGCGGAATGGCGATTCTGGTCTCGTGGGGTGGATGTTTTAGTCCATCTACTCCTAGTAGTCAATAGATCTTTCAAAATATGTTATGGGTGGAGCTATAACATGCACCCAGACAGGTTAGACAACACTGACTCACTGAGAGACTGTTTGTTCAAACCTCATCTCAAGTTCTTAGGAAATATTGAGGCTTACGAAAAGTGGTTTTCATAAAACTTTAATAAATGCACAAACTTTTTTTCAAAAATGTAAAATATTAATAATATAAATTATTTTTGTTTATTCTAGTGATATTTGATTAAAGTTTGTGTCCTTGTAATTCGATTATATTTAGTGACCATGTAAATTTGTAATGTAATACCTTGACAATGCCTGTCGATATGTGTCAAAGCATTTAAAATCATTTGACATTTGTTGCTGAAATATTGCCCCCTTACTATCCTCAGACAAGAAAAAAAAAACGACGACAAGGAAGGTGTCTGTGAAACAAAGAGGATGACCCAGATATCAGACATGCTTTTGATAATTGTTGAACAAAGTTACAATGTTGGATATCAAAGATAAAAAGTTTCTAATTTATTGAAACATTGTTAAATGAAGACTGAGACCTCACAAAGGCCAACAGACAAAAAGAAAATTGACACAATATGTTTTACTATATACTTCAAACAATAGCAAGTCTGACATGCGTGGCTTCCCATTCAAAATGCTGAAGTAAATTAATTTTACTTCAGCTTTTGCTTTGGCAATGCTGAATGCCAAAGCCAATTGCAAGGGCTGAACATGCAGATAAATTTTATTTTTCCTCAATATTATTAGTAAAGCAGTGAGTCTTAGGAAGACCAGGGCACACTTTCAGAAATCTTCCTTAAGTTAAGATGACCGTAGTTTTGCCCTTATGCCTACACTAAGGAGACAAGCCTCTGGGGTTGACCTCTTAAGTATTGCTAAAGTGTTATGGTCACCTTAGCATAAGGAGGCTTCGTGAAAGTGGGCCCAGTTCTATATTTCTGCTTGCCTGGGGCTGCTGGACATGTGGCTTGCTCTGTCCTTGCTCCCTCTGAGGGAAGGAGTAACACTGGGCCAAGTTTCTGCTTGCCTGGGGCTGCTGGACAAGTGGCTTCCTCTGTCCTTGCTCCCTCTGAGGGAAAGCGTAACACAAGGCCAAGTTTCTGCTTGCCTGGGGCTGCTGGACATGTGGCTTACTCTGTCCTTGCTCCCTCTGAGGGAAGGAGTAACACTGGGCCCAGTTTCTGCTTGCCTGGGGCTGCTGGACATGTGGCTTCCTCTGTCCTTGCTCCCTCTGTGGGGAGGAGTAACACTAGGCCCAGTTTCTGCTTGCCTGGGGCTGCTGGACATGTGGCTTCCTCTGCCCTTACTCCCCCTATGGGAAGGAGTAACACTAGGCCCAGTTTCTGCTTGCCTGGGGCTGCTGGACATGTGGCTTCCTCTGTCCTTGCTCCCCCTATGGGAAGGAGTAACACTGGGCCAAGTTTCTGCTTGCCTCGGGCTGCTGGACATGTGGCTTTCTCTATCCACGCTCCCTCTGAGGGAGGAGTAACACTGGGCCCAGTTTCTGCTTGCCTGGGGCTGCTGGACATGTGGCTTCCTCTGTCCTTGCACCCTCTGAGGGAAGGAGTAACACTGGGCCAAGTTTCTGCTTGCCTGGGGCTGCTGGACATGTGGCTTCCTCTGTCCTTGCTCCCTCTGGTGGAAGGAGTAACAGAAGGCCAACTTTTTAGTGTTTACAACATAGTTTGTTACACACTTCTTCTATTTAAATACACCCCCCTGGACAACACTGTGGGCTACATTACAGAATAAAATATTGCTTTCGCCTCATGACAACCGTACAACCCTACATGTCTTCTGGAGACTATTTGAAAATAATGTATGGGCCTTATGTTGGATTTTAAGAAAAATTTGTTATCTAATCTTTTTATTTTGTGAGAAAGGACAATTTGACATTTTATCTGGGAGTGCCTGTTTCACAAAATGACATTTATGCCAATAGTTAACCAAGACACAATTTTATCCTACGATGATTTTTCATTTTTTTTCGTACAACATTTTGTGAAAGTGCTCCCAAGTTTAAAGCCTGTTTGGTCACTGAATTCGTGACACTGAATTCTACATGTACATGTAGGTACAATGTATATCATAGACTCAAGAAGTGACTCCGGTCCTAGACTCCAGTTAATGGCCTGTTTGGTCACTGAATTCCTGATATGAGGTCTACATCATCATCATGTAGACTGTACAATGTATATATGATAGACTCCAGAAGTATAAACTTAGGCATAGTTAATAGCCTGAATGTGGCCGGTTGCTCAACGCCCTACGATGTATTTAAGTAAAACCAGAGTAGGCCATTGAAGAATGACAATGTGTCATCATGTAAGTGCAATACCCCTGAGCCTAGTGAAAGACACCAAGACAAACATCTGCATGTAACCTCAAACAAACAAAGTAATTGGTATTATTTGATATCAGCCTTTGGCTGTGGCTTAGTGGTTAGCGTATGTGCTTCCGTGTATTGACCAGCAGGTATATGAGTGAGTCACATGATGATCATGTGGCTCTCAGTCTGGCAATCGCAGGGGTAGTTTCTATGAGGTTTACTCTCGGTTAAACGATTTCCACCGTAATTAGGCAAGGAACAATTATTTGATTTGACATAAAGCGGGCATAGCTTCACAACATTTTCTTTGCAAAATGCTCTGTCTAAACTACATTTACATCACTAAGTCATTTATTTAATGCATGTGGGATTAATTACATTCTAAATTTTGAATTATTTTGTAAACATCTGTAACATGATAGTGCCCATCACTTTATGATTGAAAGTATAATGTAGGCCTGTGCTGTGCTTTTCAGGAATAACGTTAAAATTGGTCCTCTACAATGTTCCGAGATAACCTAACATTTGCATTTGCTGCTGCTTTGCTGATTTTTTTAAAACATAAATGTGCATTTATGAAAAATAAAGCAAAATTGCTTTATAATACAAACTTCATTGATGATTGTATTGACAAAATTTGTCAAAATCAGCAGCAAAATGCAAATTAAGACGAACATTACAAACAATTTGGGAAAGCTATAAATTGGTCCTCCTAATATAAGTTTGCATAACCATGGGACGTCCTCATACAATCGGGCTGTTCTCCCCAACAGCACAGGCCTCTATATGTTAGTTTGTTTTACTTGTTATTGCATCACTTTGTGTCGCATTCACTTTGTGTGTGCATGCTTTTTTATTGACTTGACTTATTTTGTTGGGTTTTTCTTTAAGGCAGCATCTAAGGTGAATACGAACAGGCCAGTGTTCCATGGACTAGCCAGTTTAGAGCTTCCTGTCAACGAAATTATAGCACAAGTGGAGCGCAGTCACATGTCAAAGGTCAACCCTGTGTCCAGCAAAAATAAACCAGATTCAAAGACAAAAGTAAGTAACAAATCCAGGGCTTTACACCAGTGGTCTTTTGATAAAATTTCAGTTATAGCATAATGCCATAGGGGCGCCAAAAGTTACTTTATAAACTTGATAAAGATACATGTATACAGATGTAAATTCTAAAATCATTTGAACCAAAAAAGGTTTATTCAACAGGTGTATTATGCACTAATTTTACAAACCTTTTCACCGGGAATGTCCAGAATACTTCATCTTTAACATGATTATGCTCAACCATAGCGACTGGCACCAAAGTGAAGATGTACTGTGCAACATAGTGTTAGTCAGAGGGGTGTCTGGGTGTCTTTGAGACACCCAAGAAGCCAATTGAGACACCCTGCTTCAGTCAAATTTAACACGAGAAGGATAGGGAAACAGTAAAATGAGACCCCCTGTTTCTATAAAAATGGTGATTTGAGACACCCTCTTCTTGATTTCTGGCTAATACTATGCTGTGCAATAAATAACAAATGAACTAAAATAGATAACTTAGATGTACAGCACACATTATATGTTTCAAGAGTTTGTTATCCAAGAACAAGCACAATATTTTTACCAAGAAAATTACCCAAAATGTGCCGTACAAAATTATACTTTCCAAGAGTTTGTTGTTCAAGACATTTATAAGGCCTGGTTGTGGAAACTTGTTTTTACATCTGTTTTTTGTACAATAAAGACAAAAGAAAATGTGCTGGGGTTTTTTGTGTTGATTAAAAAATGTGATCTTATTTCAGAAAAATTTGTATTTTGATCAGGAATATTAAAAAAAGTTACAATTGAATACTCCAGTCTGACACACGTAGTGCAAACTAGATCTGTTCAATTACACCCTGTAGCAGTCCTATTAATGTCTTATCTAATATCACGCGGAAGAGCTGTCACTGTTGGAAGAGGAATGGTTTTTATCCCATCGGCATATTGTGCCGTAGGGATAATGTGGTCACGACGTCTATCCGTCGGTCCATCTATACACATTGGTCTTGCATCAAACTACATTCCTATTTAAAATGGTGCCATTTCAATCAAATTTCTGGCTTCTATGGCAACATAATGATACATAATAATGATAATAGTATACCAGACAATCTGAACACATTTAAAGCATACCGCTTAACGCAGGGTTTTCAAATTTTGGAAACACATTGGTCTTGCACTAAATTACATTCCTATTTAAAATGGGGCCATTCCAATCAAATTTCTGGTTTCCGTGGCAACATAAAGATACATAATAATAATAATAGTATACCAGACAACGTTCAAAACCATACCGCTTACCGCAGGGTTTTCAAATTTTGGAAACACATTTGTCTGACACTAAACTACATTCCTGTTTAAAATAGGGTCATTCTAATCAAATATTCCGTTTGTCTACCTGCCGTCTGTATAGAGGGCGTGAGCAAGATAAAAACAATATCACGTAACAAAGGGTTATCAAATTTTGGAAACACATTGTTCTTACACTAAACTACATTCCTATAGTATTTAAAATGGGGTCATTCCAATAAAATATTTCTGGTTTCCATAGCAACAAAATGATAATAATAGTATGACAGACCACTTAGCACAGGTTATTATAATTTTAGAAACACATTGGTCTTACACTAAACTGCATTCCTATTTAAAATGGGGCCATTCCAATAAAATTTCTGGTTGAATAACCATATGATTTAACTATTTGCATGATTTACTCATTAAAGCAAAGTTGCAGTGGATATAGTGACTGTTTAACTTTTAGCTTGTTTCTCCTTAGCTCTAACATTGATAGAGTACTTCCGATGAGATTAAGTGAGTCCCACTCACCTCTTGTTATATGTTGTAGATATTGAAAAATCAGTTGTTCATTGCATTACAACTTAAATCTGAAATTCTCAACTGTTTTTTAAAATTAACTTTGTTTAGAAGATTTATGATTTAAAAACTAAAATTTGATTTAAATATTTTTGGTTGTCTTTGCTCATTTCTACTGATACATTTACAAGATGCAATGCAAGATGGCCATACAAACATTTGAAAAGGGAGCAAAATTAGAGAATGCTGTTGGTATACTTTGTCACAATGGCCATTGCATATGTGTGAAAAATAAAGCTGATTTATCACCTTTGACGTGCCACATTTAAAAGTGATCTTTCTGTCACCAGTTGAAGTAATTTGTCACCTCTTCATTAACAGATTTTTTTCAGTTAGCTTGAATTAAACTCAGGTAACCTATCGTTCGGTTACGTGAAAAAAAATTGCGCAAACAATCATTCTTTTATATAGGTTATGTAAATATGCAGTGTACATGTATTTACACTATAATGTGCCACGATATACTGCTTACATGGTTATAACTGGCACCAATCTTTGTTTACCAATTTTTGTCAAATAAAATTCACAAATAAAGTCATTATAACCAGAAGACCAACCTGAGAAATTGAGAATACTCCAGGGGTGGGTCAAACAAAACGCGACTGTCATAATATAGTGTTGTTTATCCATCTCTGTTGTACTTTTAGTTATTAAAACATTTGTTGTTTTTAAATTTGCATCATAAGTGAAGCAGAAATGTTTCATACTTACTTAAATAAACTTAGATTATGATCAGTCTTACATAACAAATATTTCTGACAGCATATAAGAATCCTTGTGTAGCTAGCTTGCATCTTTATTATTGCATCTTTATTATTTTATTATTGCATCTTGCATTATTAAAATAAACCTAATTTTACCCCCGCTACAAAGTACATGTAGTTGCAGTATATATTGCTCCAAATGTTTGTCTATCCGTCTGTCCATCACACTTTGCTTTCAGAAGGTTATCTCAAGAACCATTCAATATTTTTTTAACAAACTTTGTACTATTATTTTCTTCAATCAGGTCCTTTTAACATTTCTACAGCGTATACCTAATTTGCATATTGCAATCGTAACGGTGGAATGTTAATATGTGCAATACATTTAGTTTCCAGAGCCTATCTAGAGAACCGTTCAATATTTTTTAACCAAACTTTGTATTTCCTTTCATCTTCTTAGGTTGTGCCTTATCCTATTTTTACAGCCATACTTCTCTTGCATATTGCAATCTTAAAGGTCAAATGTTAATGTGCAATACATTTAGTTTCCAGAGCCTATCTCGAGAACCATTCAATATTTTTTTACCAAACTTTCTATTTCTTTCCATCTACTTAGGTTGTGCCTTTTCCTATTTTTACAGCGCATACTTCATTTGCATATTGCAATCTTAAAGGTCAAATGTTAATATGTGCAATACATTTTGATTTGGTTTCCGGAGCCTATCTCGAGAACCATTCAATATTTTTTTACCAAAGTTTGTATATCCTTCAATCAGGTACTTAATATTTGCCATACTTAGTTTCTCGGAACCTAAGTCGAGACCTGGTCAATATATTAAAACCAAACTTTATCTGTATGTGATGCCTTTTGCTTTTTCGCCGCGTCTCTCCGTCTGTCTCATTTTTCGTGCAACACACTTTGCTTTCTGGAGCAAATCTCAAATGATAAAATCTTTATACTACATCATCGTCTGACATATAAGTGACATACCCTTGAGTATTTCCTCCTGTGCTAGCAGGTGGTTGGAGGGAGCTTCATGTTGCCTTGGTGCTGTCAGAGCTGAAGGGGAACAGGAACAGCTGATCTGTTTGTGGTGTCTGTATTGCGTCCTGTTATTGTCCTGTATTTGTCCCGTCTTGTCTATGTTTGTTGCCAGTGGTGTCAAGGGTGGTTTCCTTCACCCATAGGGCTGGCACCTCGTCATATAAGTGAAATACCCTTGAGTACGATGTTAAAGTCTAATCAAACAAACAAACCTCCCGTGCTAAGTAAAGACAGCATTGCTTCTCTTCAAACAAACTGCCCTTAGTCAGAGGGCTCCGTTTTTTTTCAAACTTGTTATGATATTTTGACATCTGACTGAACGTAGTCAGAACAATCAAAACATTATGAGTACATGTAGAACCCTGCTTAATTTTATGTCCATCTGTATACATGCCAAAACTGAAGAAATCTGGATCGAAGAAAGGTAGGAAATTAACCCAGCCTAACTTCCGTCATTACAGACTTGCCCAGGCCTATTCTGGAGTATTTTGTACAAGAGAACTTATTGTTGAATACTCACTATTAAAATACACACAGAAATTATTATTCTTTGATATTATGCTGTGTCACAAAATTACAAATAATGATAATTAAATACCCCTAAACAAATTTTTTTTACACATACATTATTTCTCTCTCACTCTCTCTGTTTTGTACATATGTGTATATTTTATCTTGGGCCACAAGGTAGACTAGGCCTTTGGCTAATTGAGCCACACTGACTAAATCAAATTATTATTATTATTGAATTCTGGTTAAGCTAGGGCAGTTTGATTGGCGTGTAACAATGTTTTCTTTACTTTGCACTGATTAGTTTTCCAACCTAGCAAATTACTTAACATTTTTATTTTTGGGCTGGTATGTTAATTATTACTGTCATGTAAACAAAATACCAATGAGCATGGCATAGAAGTGATCAATCCGATGAAATCCTCAGCCTATGTGATAACTTTTGAAAATAACTTAATGGCCTAATGGAGATTCAGAATAATATATTTGTTTCCAGCAACTAGAGTATAAAAACGTGGGTCGGTAGGTAGGATTTTTTATTTGAAAAAAATCAGGGTTTTTTTCTTGCAAAAACAGAAACTTGCCTATGTTTGAAATGGTGTCCTAAGAGCCTAACTTCAGAAAGTATGTTATTTAAAGCTGTGCAGTCGGTTACTTCCTTTATTTTCTGATAAAACATCACCACATTCCTTTTTGTGAACAAGTTTTCCTTTTCTAGTAAATGAAAAGTTGTTCCATGTTTAAAAAAAAAAACTGCATATAAAAAAATGAATTTTTGGGGGTCGGTCAGGTTACAGGAAACAAAACAATTATTTTGAATGGCCTTTTTTAATATCTGGAGAGAAGTTATTCCTGGAGGAGAGTGCACGAAAAACCTTATCTTACTGACAGCCTGTGTTGTTTAATTTCCTGTGAAATAGACTGTTAATTAACAAACCCTATATTGTGTATTAAAATAAAAAAAGAAGACAGAGTTCATGAATATCAATGTAAAGGGTCTCACATAATCTGTGATTTCTCTGAATAAAACTTAGTGTAAATCACCTAAAATTATTTTTCGAATAAGTGCTACCTTTTGATGGTTGTTAAAGCATTATGGCTTCTAAATAAACAAATTAAGGTTTTCTGAGAAATCTTGGAAATTTTTAACTTAAAAATGTGTCAAGTCCTCCCAAACACGATTTCTAAATCCTTGCCATAAATTACAAATTAATATGGACAAAAACACACAAGATACAATCGATCATTCCAAGGAAAGCTAGATTTATGACTTTAAACGAATGGATCAATATGCTGAAATGTGATGCAAAATTCATAAATGGAACACATAAATACATGCTACAGGTTGAGGTAGCTGTCTATTAATGTGGATGAATGGAGGTAACACTCAGTGACCTGGTAATGTCGGAGCTTTATGTATACAAGGATTCCATACGGCCGATCTGAGATCTCCGTGTCTTGCACTGAATATCCACTATTTATTAAGTAGGTTGAGACAATACTGTTATGTTACTGTTATACTGTTATAATATTATGTAGCTGTGTACATAATGTCGGAGCTTTATGTATACAAGGATTCCATACGGCCGATCTGAGATCTCCGTGTCTTGCACTAAATATGCACTATTTATTAAGTAGTTTGAGACAATACTGTTATGTTACTGTTATACTGTTATAATATCTTGTACATGTAGCTGTGTGCATAATCTCGGAGCTTTATGTATACAAGGATTCCATACGGCCGATCTGAGATCTCCGTGTCTTGCACTGAATATGCACTATTTATTAAGTAGTTTGAGACAATACTGTTATGTTACTGTTATACTGTTATAATATCTTGTAGCTGTGTCACAGTGTGCATAATGTCGGAGCTTTATGTATACAAGGATTCCATACGGCCAATCTGAGATCTCCGTGTCTTGCACTGAATATGCACTATTTATTAAGTCCCATATTTGTCTACCATTTTGATGTATCCTGTCAGTTTCTGTCTTTGAGGGCTGGTAGTGCATTCTGTCATTTCTGTAATTGTCTACTGACACTTGTTTAATGTATCATTAACATATAAACAAATACGAGACAACGAAAGGAGTTGACACATGGTCCAAATTTAGTGTGAGACACTGATATCCGATTGGCTGTTATAAGGGAGCCCAATAAAGTGAATCTATCTGTTGCTGGGATGGTTTTTACGATGTTTTCTTTCGGTTTTTAAGTACACACAAGGCAAAGCAGAAAGTGGACAATTCATTGTCATAAGTGAAAAACCATTGAGTATGACGTTAAACCCCAATGAAACAAACAAACCTTAGAAAAACAATAAAGGACTACGGCCATGGTTAAATGGTTAGCGTGTTCGGCTACTAATCCTTCTTTAATGTAGTGTTCACTAGTTAAGTCTTGTCTATCAACCTCAGTTATGTGAGTGAGTCACCTGATAAGACTCTGGCAATCGCTGGTGATTTAAAGAGGTTTTCTTTTGGATCCCCACCGTATTTAAGCAGTTGGAATGGGCAATCCGTCACGAAATACCCATGAGAATGTTGTTAAACCCTGAACAAACAAACAGACAAACAAACAAATCAATAAATAAAAAGGAAGCTGTCACACAAGTTGTCCATTTCTCAAACTGTTTTATTTTACTTTTCCTGTTTAGGACCCTACAATACAAGAGCCGGATTTGATGGAATTCTTCAGAGATGACCTTCAGCAGGAAGAGGTTGACCTTTCTTTTACAGGAGTGTTTTTCCCCAAAGAACAGTTATCGACAGCCGCCCATGATAAAGCCTTTGATTTATATCGGCACAATCTAGCCTGGGACCAGTTTGGTTGATTCTCATCAGCTTCATGATAATATGCATGGAGAGTCCATGTAGCTTCTGTGTTCATGCTATACTAGTAATCTGTGTGATGGATTGCTATATTTAACACTCAAGATGTATGACCCCACAAAGATTTGATTTAATATTCAGACCATATTAACTCAGGATGTAGAATAGTTATTAAGTCTGAGCCCCGGGGTTCAAGAGGATTAATCAGAACTAGCTGATGATAATCTCGTCAGTGAGACTTTGATCAAGACGTGTTGACGGCTGAGAACAGATCTATATCAGAAATCTTGAAGCAAAAAGCCATGGAGCTTAATTCCCACCACATAGTGATTGAATGATACTGGCCGGAGTCTGGTTACAAAAGTGTTGTGAATTCACCAAACTTTAATATAAACCATTTGACTGACAGATGACTATCATGTTTATAGTCTCGCATCCATTTGTGAGTGTCATTAATGTTCTGCATTCTGGGGAGCTCTTCCGAAAAGCATTAGTCACTTGTAGAAGATCAGCTCACAATATGCGAATGGCCCTTGGCCGTGGCTTAGTGGTTAGCATGTCCGCCTACTAATACTATGTACCATTTACAGGTTCCAGTATTGTCTGTGCCCTCAAGTAAATGAGAGAATAACATGATGTGGCCCCGATTATCACAGTTTTTTTTTTTTACAAAGTTTCCTCTCCGTTTTCCATCACATTTAAGCAAGGAATGGTGTTATAAACTGGACAATCTGTCAACATATAAGTGAAATACCCTTGAGTACAACATTAAACCCTAATCAAACGAACAAGCACAACAATTGAATAAAATTGAGACTTGTAACAAGGGTTGATGGTGACTTAGCGAAGATTGAATTTGATGGAGCTTTCTTAGACACAACTATATTGTCCAGTTGCCCTGGTTCTCTCTCAGCTAAGAGTAACATGAAACTGATCTGATGTGGTAGCTCTAATGTTGAGGGCAGTTTGTTTGGAGGGCAACAATGCTGAACTTTCCTTTGCACTGGAGGAAGATTAACTTTCCTTTGCACTGGAGGAAGATTAACTTTCCAACACAGCAAAACATTTCACACCTTATGGTTGTGCTGGTGTAACTAAGTATTGGGATACGTCGCCGTCAAATAAGTGAAACACCCTTGAGTAGAAGCACCACATATAATACTGGACAATCAATACATCAGAAGTTTCTTGGTTTCGTACACCTATTAGACTGTCACATTGTCATATAACTGAAATAACCTGGTAAAACCCCGACCAAAGACAAAAGCCATCCTATTGTATCCAGAACTTACAATTCATAGAGAGGGACAGGGATTGAGTGTTAATATGCCACCTGTTTGAATCGGTATAGCAAAAGTCAGATTCGATAACTTTCTCAGGCTAAAGGCAGTATATTACAAGCGTAGACATGCTTCCCTATCTTTGTACTGAAGGAGTCCTCTGGCTAACTACAGTTTGTTTGAAGAGTAGCAATGCTGTCTTTACTTAGCATTGAAGGAAAAGTTAACTTTTCAGCAGTATCATAACACCTCACATTTGATAGTTGGGCTAGTGTCAATTATTGTTGGAATACACTGCCGTCATATAAGCGAAATACCCTTAAGCATGGCGTAAAACACCAATGAATGAATAAATGAATGTACTGGAGGTCCATTAATTTTCCAAACTCTTCAAATTGTATTGTTATGTTAAAGTGGTTATTTTCTGTAGCACCCCTATGGTATCGGCTATGTACAGCTAGGACAAGGCAGAAAGCAGGTGCTCTCTGACCAAGGCAGACATGCCTAACTGGAGTATTTTGTGCACAAAATTTATGTTGAATTTACCAGAATTTGACATTAAAGTTAACACAAAAATTCAAATTCAATGCTATGCCGTAACACAAAGATACACACAATCGTGTGAGAATACCCCCCAAAAATATGTTTCTTACACATAAATTTATTCCACGATCACAGTCGTGCTGACTTCTCTTATCATTGGAGGAGCATTAACTTTGGAGCATAACAAACATTCCTCGTTTTATGCCTGTGTTCACTACTGAAAAATCACCAAATCATACAACCCAGTGAAATCCCTTCAATGTCTTGGGGAGAAATTTTGAAAATAATGTGTGAGGATTATGTAGGATTTAGAGAGAAAATTATGATTTTATGTTTTGTTTTAGTGATAAATGTAACATTTTATCCAGGAGTGGCTATGTTTGTATGGCTATTTAATGTTATAACATTATTAAAAACACCATTCAGTCATTCAAACACCATTCTGTAAATCAGATTAATCCATCTTAATCCCTGATATTTAATTAGAGAATTAACCATGATGTGGGATGTCATACCAGAGTTTAGATCATCACTGACTGTGAGCAGCCAAGACACGGAGCGTATTCCTGATCAGTCGAGTGCATACCAACTCAACTATTCCAGTAGTACATGTCTAAGTCTGTTACCAACATGTGAAAACCATAATTCACTTTCATTTTGGACCACAACTCTGTTGTACATGTAAGATTAAGCAACAATGTGTTGCAAAGAATAACAGTTTTAAGTTGACCTGCTCAAAATGTTTTTTGAATATAATCTGTCATATCAATTGTACATGTACTAAATGGAGAGCCCGGAAGAACCTGCCAATATGTCATTTATCCATTTATCATTAAAAAGGAATCATTTATCAAAATCTTCCTCATTATGACCAATTTTTTCATTATGATAGATTAAGATAAAAGACTAGTTTCAATGGAATTCTCTATAAAATTGTCCCTCATTATGACTGATTTCCTGATTATTGGCTGATATCTCATTAGGACAGATTAAGATTAGTTTCAACGGGAGTATCTATTAAATTATTCCTTATTATGAACAATTTTCTGATTATGACAGATTTTCCTAATTATGACTGTTTTCTCATTATGACCAACTTCCTCAGTATGGTTAATTTCTGGTTAATCTTTGTGTTGTCTTTTTGTCCACCACTACTATAGTACATGTAGGTGGGGACTTAGAAACACTACTCAGCGTCTGTCCGTCACAAATGTTTGTGATAATTGTGAACACGCTAGCTTGAAAACAAATTCACCGATTAACTTCAAATTTGGTATGTAGCTTCCTCTTGTTCAGACGACAGATTGTATTGCATTTCACCCAATTCCGTTAAACGAAATGGCCGTTATTACATAATTTTAGCATATTCATGCCTGTATGTGTTGTGAACACGATCAGTAGAGAATAAATTCACGGATAAACTTCAAACTTGGTATGTAGCTTCCTCTTGTTAAGACGGCGGATGGGCTTACATTTCACCAAATCCCGTAAAACAAAAAGGCCGTTATTACATAATGTTAGAATATTCATGCCTGTATGTATTGTGAACACAATAAGTAGAGAATAAATTCACGGATTAACTTTAAACTTTGAA